>JAFVLL020041871.1:0-13059 GCA_021397915.2 Tor tambroides
GTGGATTTGTGGAGTCCAAACTCTTTAGAGATGGTTTTGTAACCTTTTCTAGCCTGATGAGCAACATCAACTCTTTTTCCGAGGTCCTCAGTAATATCCTTTGTTCGTGACATGATTCTCTTCCACAAACATGATCAGACTTTGATAGATCCCTGTTCTTTGAATAAAACAGGTCACATACTGACATTTGATAGTCACTGCACTGACTGAAAACACCTCTGCACAGATGGACTCTAATTTTACCTTTAAATTAACTGCTAATCCAAGAGATTCACATTTTGCCACTCACAGACATGCAATATTGGATCATTTTCCTGAATAAATAAATGACGAAGAAAATATTTTTGTCTCATTTGTTTGATTGGGTTCTCTTTGTCTACTTTCAGGACTTATATGAAAATCTGGTGATGTTTTGGGTCATATTTATGCAGAAATATAGAAAATGCTAAAGGGTTCACAAACTTTCAAAAAACTTTCACTGTATATGCAAATTCATTCTCTGCCAGCAGGAGGCGCTTGTAGAGTGGGAGAGATAGAGATTTCCCCGGTAACGGCTGTACACAAAGCAGTGCTCCACTGACAAACACTGCTTTATCAGGCATTACATGCAAGATGAAATGAAAATGACATCCAAAATTTTCTGAAGACAGTTGGTTTCCTTCAGAAATACAGTGATATAAAAACACCCGCACCGGGTTTCGATTTTGAAATGTGCAGTGCTCATGTTTATTCAACGAAGTTAAAGCCTCTTGAAAAATCTATTTGTGGCAGTCAGTTTTGATATTGTGGCAGGCCGCCACAAATAAATCAATGTATGGGAAACACTGTATGTACAATAACACCCATTCTTCTTCCATTTCTCTCCAGGTCTATTGCTAGACTGGCTAACATCCAGGAGGCCACCTTGCGCACAGCAGCCGAGACCACAGAGGTCCTACTGGACCATGAGAAAGAGTGGAAACTGGGTAAGTGCATCCTGCGCTTCCCTGAGATTCTGCAAAAGATCACAGATGACCTGTTGCTTCACACATTGTGTGACTACCTCTACGAGCTGGCCACCACCTTCACAGAGTTCTACGACAGCTGCTACTGTGTGGAGAAGGACCGGCAGACAGGTGAGTCCCTCTAATGAAGAAAGAAAAACATGCTCGGTACCCAAAATTTTAGTAGTTATGAGGTCAAATAATTAACATGGATAATGTTTAACATGGATAATGGATAAATAACAGACCTGCCAACCTGTATGCATTTTGACCTCAAAGTAAGCTGGTACGATTTATCACTCTAAACTGCTCAAAAACCTGTTGACGGCTCTGTCCACGCGCAGTATTCAAAACAAGCAACAGAAAAAGATGAGTTCAACCAATCAGAGTTTTTTTGTTTTTTTTGTTTTTTTTTCGGTTTGCTTTTAAATAATTTACTCTCCAAGCTTGCTCTGTTTGTGTGTGTCCATGAGTCTGTGCGCTGAGATGAGGAAATGCGTGCATCTGAAAAAGCAACACACGCCGATCATCTTCCCTTGTGATGACCTGTTTAACAAAAAAGAACATTATAACATGCTTTTACTCCACAACATCAGACAAATGTTTAAAATAATTTCCTTCCTGATCTAATGTGGCTTCTTATCACAGAATGAGGCAGAAATATATTCTATACTGCAATAAAAAGGCTATGTTGATTAACAGTGGTGAGATTTTGGCCACGATTTGGTCATCTGAGACAAATTTTGAAAATCTTAAAAGATTCCTATAATCCTAGGTTAAAATCTGTAGTCTTGGTTTGGTTTTTCAAAATCTGTGATCGGTAGTTTGACATGTTCACCGACAGCCAATTAATGACTGTTGCGATCAAATTTGACCTCAGACGAAATTTTGGCAGTGTCAGAAGGTTTGCCACACTGTCCTGCAGTGTGACTTCTCCTATGATGAACGTAAAACTGTCTTAATTTTTTCAAGGCAAGCCATGATCAGAATTAATGCTAGAGATTTCTTCTAACCGCCATAAACTCCGGCGCTAAAACACCGGTTGCGCAGCTGTTTTCGTGTGCGTGTGCTGCTTACACTATTCTTCTTAAATATGCTGCTAATAGCAGCCCGCTATTGCTGCCATTCATATGCTTTTCATGATAGCCAACATTTCAGCCCCGCATGTAATGCAGCTTGCAGTCACTGAACGTTGTATGGGTTGATAATGTAAAACTCTGGACAAGTTTTCTTGCACGCACCCGTTTTTAACACGTCTTGACTGTCGTACAGTCTGACATTAATGACAACTGAGATCCCACAGTGTGACATGATCATCATGTTCGTACAGTTTGACAAGCAGCAATCATAAAGGACTATTAAAAATTGCACAGTGTGTGCCTGGCTTTAGGGATTTCCTGGAGCGTCTGAGTTCTATTTCTTCTGTAATTCATATGTGGATTTTCTGCGCAAGGGTTCCCTCAGGTGTCCAGTATGAATGAAACAGACATCACATGTGTTCATACTAGGGATGGCTCGATACCATAATTTTGGCTTCGGTACGATACCAGAATATAATACCATGGTATCGATACTAAATCGATACCATAGGTAACAAATAACCAGCCTCAAAAGATAAGTGAATTGAAAATTTTATTAAAATAATATTAATAAAAATAGATTCATATCTTAATACCTTTGTATCAAACTGTAACAAAAAACCTACAGGGAACATACGTTACATTTTGATGTTGGAGAAAAAAATATATATATAACTGAAGTAATACAATGAAAATATATTCAAATCTTCATATCTTTTCAGTGCAAACACATAGTGCAAAAATGTCTCAATGTTAAACAAACAAAAAAAAAACCTACCCGGGAACATAGGATACATTTTGACTGAGTTTGAAGAAAAAAAAAATACAACTGAAGTAATGCAACAAATGTTGCTTTATTGTAAAGTGTTATTCTAACAGTCAAAGTAATATTCAAAATCACGTTAGTATTTCTTCCTTTCTCAGATAGTTTTCGGATTTCAGCCTCAGATAACCAAAGAAAAAGCATTAAATATAAATCTCTCTCTCTCGCTCTCTCGGCTGCTTCATATTAGAGGTCGGCAGCGCGGCAGAAACATTCCCTTTATATTATTGATACTAACATTTAATATAGCAAACTTGCTTAATTCAAATTCAATTAATATTCCATTGTATAAAATGCAAGTGCATATATTACGTGACCAAAACTTCACTGGTTCTAGCATGTCACACAAGCACATTTGAGCTTTCATTGTTACTGTATCACATCTTATGTAGTGTCAATGTCATTGTGCATTGATCAGTTGTAAATAAAAGTTCAAATTAAATCTGAATTTATGAATGATGCACTCACCTGTCGATTTCTTAATTCTCTGAAAAGATCAGGATGAGCAAGTGACAAATGCTTGAAAAGGTTTGATGTGTTGCCTCCTGTGGCAACACAATTTACTTTTACTTTGTCATTTAGCAGACACTTTTATCCAAAGTGACTTACAAATAAGAAAAAGTAACTAAAACTAAAAGTTAAAACTCTATAAATACTATATATATACACATTTAAGAAAATAAAGAAATTAAATAAAAATGACAAATGCATACAACAACATTTCAAAACTAAACATTTAAATGAAAACAAAAAATAAAGCTAAAAACAATTCAAAATATTAAAACAACAAAAGGTATGAGTATAATAATGATTCTAACATAACACTAAGCCAAACACCAAAAAAACAACTACCTATGTGTATGTACAGCCACACACACACACACACACACACACACACACACATATATATATATATATATATATATATACACACACACACATACAAAAATAAATTCTATATATATATATATATATATATTATTTCATTTCCATGTAGTATATAGAAATACTAAAATAACTCAAATTAAATAAAGCTAAAACTTAAAAAAAAAACAGACATAAAAAAACTAATAAATTGACAACATTACTACAACTGTAACTAAAACTAAAATAGATAACAAATACAAATCAAACTACATTAGTTTATTAGTAATCCTAAAAAATAACACTGAGCCAAACACACATGCTAAAAAAAAACAACAACTTACACATAGTAAGAAATGGTTATAAAATAAAAAATAAAAAAACTTATTAAAATACTTAAAAGTTTATAGCAACGCTTGCATACAGGTGCAGTAAGGTCAGTTCGTTCACCTTTGTCATCTGTTTTGTATGCAAAGTAATGCCATATTTCACTTCTACTGTTCTCTTTATTGATTAATTTCAGGTGCGTTGATAGAGTTTCATCCGTTTGATCCATCGCGTTGTTCTGTTGTCACATTTACTGGTTGTGCAGCAATTTGGGAAGCACTGCCACCTACTGGTGCACTTCGCAACAGCAGCGTATGAAATATCGAATTGAGCAAAATTATATCGTACCGTTTGAAATATAATAGATACCGGTATTTTTCCAGAATTGTATACCGCGCATCCCTAGTTCAAACCACAAAATAATGGCCAATCCATAAAAATAATACTTCTCTCAAAAGAAATTTGAAGTAGACATATAATAATCCATGTTTTTCTACAGTATACAGAAGTGTACTGGAGTTTTAATTAAAGTGTACTGGAGTTCACTTTTTTTTTTTAATAGCATTTAAAAATAGCAAAATAGAACTAAACTGAAAACTGTGGTTAAAAACCGAGATATCTATTGAACCATGGGCTATCTGTATTGTTGCATCCCTACTGTTTACTCTTGTAATCCCCTTGCAATGAAATCTTGCAATCCCCCCCAACCAAACCCCTCCCCACCCTGGCCACGGTGATGGTACTCAAAAAAATTGTACAAGGTTGGCAGGTCTGAAATAAATTTAAGTTGTTGTGGTTTTTCAATCTGGACTTTAACTCACATTTGCGAGTTTATATCTCACAATTCTGAATTCAGAATTGCGAGAAAAAAAGTCAGAATTGTGAGATATAAACTCGCAATTGCGAGAAAAAAAGTCAGAATTGCAAGTTTTTGTCTCGCAATTGTGACTTTATAAATCGTAATTCTGACTTTATAACTCGCAATTCTGACTTTATATCTCGCGATTCTGACTTTATAACTCGCAATTGCGAGTTTACATGTCACAATTACATCTCACAAAGTCAGCATTGTGAGAGAAAAAGTCCCAATAACATTTTTTTAATTTTTTATTCAGTGGCGGAAACGGGCTTCCATATATTTATGCATCTCACATTAAACTAGGAGAAAGAATATTTTAAGATAACAAAAAAATTCACTTAAATAAATTACCTTTAAAGACCAAGACATGGAAGAATGTCCTGGATTTGATTGAAATGATCCTGCTTCTTTGCAAATGGGCCGCTTAACTAATGCTCTGCATCGTTCTTCTCAGGGGAAGTGGTCAAAGTCAACATGTGGCGGATGCTCCTCTGTGAAGCCACCGCAGCAGTGATGGCCAAAGGTTTTGATATTCTGGGTATCAATCCAGTTGAGAGGATGTGAACTGGCCTTCTTCCACTGAACACGAGTCCTTTTTGGTGTCTTGAGAGATTCTTATAGCAAATAAAATTCATATAATTGTCCATAACAAAAGCTTCGACTTACAGGTAATTTTTCCTCATCTAAATGTCAGGACCATCTGGATCCTGAAAACAACCAAAAAGTCTCTTCATCCCTTCTATATAATAAGTCTGAATCTTATTCTAGTCAGTCAAAAAGAATTAGCTCACTTAATTTTTGTTTACCTAAAGCTTTTACAAAAACTTGACTAATTTAGGTTTTGGACTTCCACAATAGGCATAAAATATTGTTCTCCTTTTAACTGTAATGCAATAAATGAATTTTCTTAATGTGATTCTGTTCACTGGTTTATTTCTGTATCTACTTTCCATTCTTGCTAGAGGCTTTAGGAGCATAATTCAGTTTGAGAGAATAAGTTATTTAATTTAGGAGTTCAGTGTTTGTTTTGCTCTTGCCATCAGGATTAAATTAATTGGGGTTGATAAATGTAGCATCTATGCCTGATAATGATAATCTGATAGTCTGAAGATCAAGTGGAATGATTTAATTCACTCATGGGGTCAGTGGTTATTTACTCACTGGATGCCCTACAAATTGGGATTTTCTCGATAATTTCTAGTCTGAGATCACATGTAAAGATATGAACATTTAATCACTTGGTTGAATCAAGGTGAATCCATTAATTTTCTTTTAACCTATTTTAAGGTACTTCATGTATTTAGTAAGCCTACTTTTCAACCCAAAACACAATATTGTTGTTTCCGATCAAGTGCAATTCCATGCAGTTTACTTTGGAAGCATAAGTGATTGTGTATCAGTTTCACCTGCTTTGGTTCAATTGAAAGTGACAATAGGTGCACTCAAGAGGCAACAGCAAGACAACCTTCAAAAAGGGAATGGTTTAGCAGGTGGAGGCCACAGATAACTGCTCTCTCCTTATCCTTCCTGACTGATTTGTCTCTGGTTTTGTTTGGTTTGGTTTCTTGTCACTCTTTGTAGCATGAGGCAGTATCTGAAACCCAATCATGTTACACAGGTTGCAAGGTACTCCATTGCACAGGTACTCCATTGCAAGGAAGTTTGGTGTGTTTCCAGCACAGTTTCAAGAGCATGGAGGGGATACCGGGAGATGGGCCGTTACATGAGGAGAGCTTGACAGGTCTGTAGAAGGAGAACAGCCCAGCAGCAGGACTGGTATCTGCTTCTTTGTGCAAGGAAGTACAGGAGGAGCACTGGCAGAGGCCTACAAACTGACCTTCAGCAGGCTACTGGTGTGCATGTTTCTGACCAAACTGTTAGAAACAGACTCCTTGAGGGTGGCATGAGGACCCCACATCCTGTAGAGGGACCTGTGCTTACAGCCCAGCACTGTGCAACTGGTTTGGCATTTGGCAGAGAACACCAGAATTAGCAGGTGCACCATTGGTGCCCCTTTCTTTTCATGTGACAGATGTGAAAGAGTCTAGAGATCCAATTTTTACATTAACTGTTCCCAACTGGTGGAATGACCTGCCCAACTCAATCCGAGCAGCTGAATCCTTAGCCATCTTCAAGAAACGGCTAATGACACATCTCTTCCATCTTTATTTGACCCTCTAACTCTAGCACTCTCTATTCTAATTCTATTTGATCCATCTGTCGTCTTTTTATTAAAAAAAAAAAAAAAACACACACTTGACCGTCTGTCAGTTGCATATTATTCTCTAACTGCTAGCTTTTCTTGAAAAAATAACACTAGCTATATTTTTTCTATTCTATCTACTTGTTTCTTATTAAAAAACAAAAAAACACTAGGTTTCTTTTTTCTATATTCTATTTACTCGTTTTCTTTAAAAAAAAAAAAAAAAAAACTTGCTACGTGTACTGCATTAGGCTAACCGAGACTTGTCATAGCACCTGCATGTTGTTGGTCTTTTGTTGATTTTGATTGCTTATATTGTCCTAATTTGTAAGTCGCTTTGGATAAAAGCGTCCGTTAAATGACAATGTAAATGTAAATGAGATCCCTTGGGGATTGTTAAGCTATCAGCAGCATTATCCAGCATGATTCTGGCGGTGCGTCAGTTGATGGTCTGGGGAGAATATTTTTGGAGGGTCACACAGACCTCCATTGCTAGCCAGCAGTACCCTCACTGCTGTTAGGTTCCAGAATGAGATCTTCAGAGCCATTGTCAGACCTTACACTGGTGCACTGGGTCCTGGTTTCCTCTTGGTACATGACAGTTCCTGGCCTTATATGGCCAGAGTGTGTAGGCAGTTTCTGGATGATGAAGGCATTGATGATATTGACTGGCCCTCATGTTCCCCAAACCTGAATTCAGTTCACACCATCTCATCAGGAGCATTCCCAGATGTTGTCAGGAGTGCATACAGGCATGTAGGTGCCATACACATTACTGACTTCCATTAAAGGCAGGGTATGCAATTTTTCGGCAGGTGTGTAAATGTCTCTGTCCATGTGTGACATGGGAGTGTGTAATTCACTGTGTGACTGAGGTGCAAGACCGTCTGTGGACGATAGTTGTGTGTGAGTGACCCTGTCCGATGAATATGTATGTGCGTCCTCTGCCGAAGCAGGCAGGTGTTTTTGTGTACCAGTAGGTGCACTGTCCATGTGAACAGTAGAAACATACGGCTCACCAGATCCGGAGTCGGCTTATGTCAGTTTGTGTAACAGATCCTGAAGGGAGAGAAGTTGAGCCATACCTTCGTCTTCCATCGTTTTCAACCTTTCACTCCTGGTGTAGTCGATAATAAAGTCGTAGAGCTCTGGTTCACTGAAGCCTTCCGTACTCTCGCTGCCATCTTCAATCGCCTTGGCAACCGACTGTAGTTGACTGGTGCTCAACATTAGAAGCTTTTTGTGAATCTGGAAAATCAACATCTGTTGTGGGGTTACAGGAGCCATCGTGACGTTTCACTGTTGACGGTCGCTCTCTGGATGACGCTGGGCGCAGCAGCCTCCCTTGAAGCTTGATCACCAACCTCCACCTCTGCCGTGACAGCACTACCCACTCGACGATGCGAGATCCCGGACGATGCCCCCAATTGTTACCGGCTCCAGACCTAGGGGAATCTGTGCTGGCACAATCCAAATCACACACCAAGCTGTGAGTGATAAGGAAACAGACACGTTATTGCCTTGCTCGAGTGCAGTTTTAATATGACCCGGAACTCGAGCTGTCGGTCTCCTAGATAACCCATTACAGCGCCATACTACCCTCTACAGGTGTGGTGGTGAAATACATGAAATATTTTGTTAACTCTTGGAACAATTCTGATAAAAACAAAATAGTAATAAAAAAAATAAGTGGTGGGGTAACCTTTTTTTCTTTTCTTTTCTTTTTTTAACCCATACAGCAGAATTATTTCCTCTACCCGTCACACTTGCAGCTATATTTTTCAAAATATTACTGTTACTGTGTCATGAAATGCAGTTCTGTGTCATGAAATGCAGAGTATTTCAGGTGAGAATGTTGTTTAAAACTCAAATCTGCGGTTTATTTATAAAGACAGCGCCTATTTGAGAATTTGCTTTGCCAATTTCGGAGACGTGAGTTCCAGGCGATCACCGGGCACTCAGTGCTCATGTATCTGCATAAAGCAGCCTTACCTCGGCTAGTCCTTCTGACATTTGCCGCTGGCTCTAATGTCTCTGTAGTGGTTAAACATGAGGTAAAATTCGTTTTGGGTATATCTAACAGGTAATCTATAGTCTCATGAATCTATTATTTCTTCCAGGTCATATGGTTTTGGCTGAGCACAAAGTTATGTTTCATAAATCATTTATCGTAATACGGACTTTGTTGCGTACATTTGACTGAATGCTTTTGTCTTTATTTCTTATTACATAAGTCTTATACTTTATCAACATACAGTTCATTAAAACTGACATATAGCAAAAAAAGGCAGAGTTGTGCTTGTCATATTTCATTTTATTATACATTCAGTGAAGATAATCAGAGTATATGTGCACATATTACCTAAACCACATGTTTTATATTTTTTAAAATGAAAACGAAAAGGTAGTGGTGTTTGATATCATTTCATTTTATTGCAATGCGTGCCCGTTGCAAGAACCACATTTTTGTGGCTAGGCTATTTTAAATAAAACAGAAAAGAGGCAATGCTGTTTGATATAATGTTTTGTTTTATTTGTAGAATTACCGGACTTGCGTCCTCCTGTCCTCAGGAGTTGGCACTCCCGAGTCGAACTTGCGAAGTCCGAACTACCGAGGACACAAGTCCGAACTTTGCATACTTGGTATTGAGAAACGGCACACAACATTGTACACAACGGCCTTAATTAGAAGATCGGTGTCATGGCCTAATGGATAAAGAGTTGGACTTATAACCCGAAGGTCGTGGGGTTCGAGTCTCAGGTCCGGCAGGGATTGTAGGTGGGGGGAGTGAATAACCAGCACTCTCTCCACCCTCAATACCCCGACTGAGGTGAGACCCTTGAGCAAGGCACCAAACCCCCAACTGCTCCCCGGGCGCCGCAGCATTGGCTGCCCACTGCTCCGGGTGTATGTTCACTACTGTGCATGCACTTGGATGGGTTAAATGCAGAGGACAAATTCCAAGTATGGCTCACCATACTTGGCCACACACACCACTTCCCTTTCCCCTACACAATGTATTTTTTAAATGAAATATTTACCTTGTGAGTCATGGGCTGCGAATCTGCGATTTATCTTCATAAATATTCATTTCTCAATTGTGCACATGCATCAGTTTGTTCCATCATTTTCACAGCATATTTAACTTTGCATCAAACATATTTTTAAATGAAAAAAAAAGGGTTAGGATACAACTAATACATGACTAATTTAAAGATTTGTTTTATCTGATAATTAATGCAAAAGAAATCGTAAAAATATACATGCGCTGCTTATAGACAATTATTTATGCAACAGATCTTTCACAAAACAGATAAATATGAATAAAAACACACAGGGAAATGCAAACACTGATCTTTTAATTAATGCAAGCCTACCATAATTACATTGATAAATTGTACAGTTACAGTTATAAATTATCAAATAAAGTTAATAAAAATACATGCAGAAATCTCTGAGCATCTGTTTGACAGTCGCAAACCTTATGATCTTATAAATAGCAGTCAGAACAAAGTCAACTCTCCGAAAACGTACAGTATTGCACAATTGAGTGGTTTGTGTTTGAATGAAGAGATCCCCGTAGACTGACACTGACGCTTAACTGCATAATCAAGAAGAATGAAGCAATCTCCGCGTTGTTTCTTGATGAATTTCCACACAGAGGTACGCTATAATGTAGGGAGGATGTTTTCTCTTGTCATTGATATACCACTATCTGCTATTTAATTTGAAAAACATTAATTACATCTATCTAGCAAAGTTTCTGATGTAAGTTTACCTTACAGTAAATGCGAAAGTCGCAAGACCGGAAGTATGCATGCACACACTCGCGTCGCCAAAGCTCATCGGCGCCATCTTGTGCACCAAGCCCATTCAAGCTCAAGTTCCCTGGCAACTCTAGCAGGCTCCTGAGTTCATCAGATTCAGAGTCTGAGAAAAGGCCATCATGCAAACTCTCAGTTTCTACCTTACAACAGAGCATAAAAGAATGTGTGAGTGAGGGAGTAAAGGAATATGAAACGGGCAGAATTTTGTGTGTAAGTTTAACAGAATGAGAGGAAAGCAGCATTAGAAAAAGCTGTATTCTTCAATAGCAAGCTAATATTAATTTTATTAATATTAATTATTTTAAATATGATTACATGCTGCCAGTATTGTTGTAAGCAATTTAAAGGCCTCTTCACACCAAGGATGAGTCCACGCCGCAGCTATTTAACATTTAATGACACAGAGGAACAATATCATTGGAATCTCTTTCAGAACAAATTTTTCCAGCTGATGAACAATAAAAACATTGACAGCCAATCAGAATCCACTAGACTTTAAAGGCAGACTTTTAAATGGAAGACAACATAACTGCAGCGTGTATAACAGTAAACAGAACAGTATCATCTGTTGGTGTGGATGCTAAATAGTTCTCATTATAGTTATTGTTCTTGGTGTGAACAGCTTTAAGTGATCTGATTTGGCCAAATTAATTGAAGATCTGGGGCCCATTTCAATAAGGAGGTTCAACCAATTCTGAGTTTAAACTTGAACTCTAAGTTGACTTACCATGAGATGGGAAACTCAGAGTTTTCGGTTTCAGAACGGCTGAATTGTGTTAGTTTATTCAACTCTGAGTAGGTTGACGCTGAGTTTAGTGCGTGCACCACGACTATGAAAAGTCATGATCAGTGGAGCTCCGAAATTACGATTCACCATGGCAACTCCCACCAAAAAGACGCTCACGTACTTCCGAGTCAATGCGTAACTTTGATTCTTAATAACTGTCAATAACATAACTGTTATAATATCAGAGGTGAAAACTGTAAATTATTGAATATTCATTTTAATGGTATCCCATGGCCAAAAAAGGGAAAAAGACTGAAAAAAGAAACAAGAACGTGGCAGCGGCTAAAAATGAAGTATAAAAACACAGTTCAATCAAGGTAAAGCTTTAAGCATGAAAGGTTCATGGGTGTAGGCTAAATGACTTTACAAACATTTGACATTAAATATCATTCAGTGTCTATTTCAATGCACTGCAGCTTTTTCCACATAGTCTAACACTCTTTTCACATAATTAAATATTCTCTAATCCAACCTGTTATATTTCTTAATTAGAGTAATAAAATTAACTACTGACTTGCCGACAGCAAGAAAGGCAGAGGGAGAACCTGCACCAGCACCACTGACAGATGAAGAGGAGATGGCCAAGTATTGGAAGAATTCTAAAATCCAAAAGTAAAAAGAATAACTCTTGTATTTGTAGGAAATAAAGATGACCAAAAAAATTGTGAATAATTTGTGTTGATTAAACAGCTGTGGTTACGACATCTCATAGCTACTACTCCTTCATCTGGCATCCTTCCATTCCATACAGTAATTTGTTTCATTTTCAGAAGGTGTGATGGTGGAGATATGCTTGTCATCAATGCATGCAACCACACTGGAAATCCTGAAGGAAATTCTGGTTACTTCCAGAGGTCACAGAAAGATGTTATCAAGTGAACATCATTTATCAGATTAGCCTTATTTAACCCGATTTTTACACCACTGATTTACAGTCCTGTGAAACTCTGCTTTGACGGATTTGTACCCAGGAAAAAATTCTCAGAATGAGTGTGAGAGGGATGCACACTTTCCTTAAAATCTACATATAGCGGACTTATAATGTGCTCTGCATCTCCGATGTTTTAAGGAACATTTTTCTTATTTTGCAAATTATCTGCTAATGGGGTAAGAAATTAAAAAATATTCTTGTTTCAAGGAGTCACGTGACGTGCTCATGAACCTAGTCGCACTTTAGTAGAGCTCCGTACGTTTGGCCCCTTTTTGCAGTGTTTTTTGCAGTTTAATTTTAAGTTTTATTCATTAATAATACTTTCCCTGATGGCATACAATCGGAAACAGCAGGAGTTGTCTCCGTCGGCTTCTC
>JAFVLL020041872.1:0-20629 GCA_021397915.2 Tor tambroides
TGTATATTTAAGAATACTCCAGGGCCACCATTTAAAACTGTTTGGAGATAAACAATGCATTTAAAAGTGTTTGGATGGGGAGAACGCTTGCTGAGTGCAAAACAGAGCAGAGAGAGACAGACCCCCTTGCACTCGGCATTAACGTGATTTCAGTGATCAGATCACAATTGGAGATCACTTGACTACATTAAAATCCATAATCTCAAATCAAAATCCATAAGTAAATGGACCCAAGATTTTGACAAGATTTTTACATTTGCAAGTAGTCAGGGACAAAGGTATAAATGATACTATGTACTGTATGAAATACCTGTTGCACTACAAATAATCATTATTTTTCAATTTGATGGACTGGTTTCTGAAATCTTTATGTATTCTCTCTCTCTCTCTCTCTTTTTTTTTTTTTTTTGCAAGAACTTCTGTGGCAAAAGCTTTTTTTATGTGGGTTCCTGCGTTTTATTTTATATTCTTCTCTTGTAATCTAAAAAAACACAACAGGCACATCTTGCGATCTGGTCAACCCATGCAGTGAACAACATCCCATGAATTATTACCCTGGAAACTGTTTGGATTCCTTTGTTTTTCTTCCCAAATTCTCACTCACATTTCTTTTCTGGTATATTTTCACACGGGTACTTTAAAATATCATTTTCTAACCTAATCTTCACTTCCAATCTGTATTTTCATCCTTTACTGTGGTAATGTTTCTAAAGTAGAGAAACACAACAGACCATGTATGACAGTATCTGTCAAACTAGCAAAAAGCAGTTTGAATTATCCAGTATATATATATATATATATATATATATATTCTGTAAATAAAGAAGAAAGCCTATATATGATGTAATAAAACTGTCATTTTTGGTCACATCAGAGATGCCAGCCAGCCAGCCAAAAATATCCAGACACTATCTGGATACGAAATGCATGTTAATGCAAGGAGTAAAGGGGGCCAGAGATAACCTTCTGATAGACTGCGCATTTCAGATCCAGGCAAGTGAAAGCTCTCGGATGAGGATTTGAGGGGTAGGAGTGCTGAAGCAGAAAGAGAAAGATATCTTGCAGGGTTTTTTTTTCTTGGGTAAACTGTGGCAGTTGCAGGTTTTGGATAGCTCCTCTTTTCTACCTGAGTGTGAAAAACGAGCAAAGCTTGAGACTGAGACGGTGCCAATCAACTGCTGGCTGTCTTTCAACAGCTCTGTCTGGATGAGCTGCAAAGAGGCCTGTGTGAGTGTGTGTTTGTGTGTTGCCAGTGTGAAGAAACGCAATTACTGATCTCCTCACCTGCAGTAGGACTTGGGAGGCTCATGCTATTCACACATTGTTCCAGCATTTCCAGTACAGCACACCATCCTTCAGCTTTGTTACAATACTCCATATTCAAGAGCTAACATTCATGGTCCTGGATATATATATATGGACATGGTCATGAATATACACACGCATGCACGCACGCACGCACACACGCGCACACACACACACACACACACACAAGAACACAAGAAACATATTCTCTTTTCAGCTGGCCTAGTATTTGGTAGAGAGCTGCAGGATTGAAGTCTTGAAACTGAACAGATAAACAGATATAAAATGAGCAAATACTTTTAAGGAAAGGGTTAAATAACATTTATGATGAAATCTAGTCCAATCTATTGTACCAAGGTCCACCCAATTAGAGATTTCTGGTGTCGCCAGTGAGATTGACTGATCATTTTCAAATGTTACCAATGCACCACACCCCAACTGATTGCATGGTAAACATCAGCTGAATATTTATTTATCTCCATCGACAAAAAACATGATGAGATGTTATCCATCTTCACAGCTAATACGCGGCGTCCTCTCTCAATCTTTGCATGTTTGCGTAGCGGGCCTTCCTTGAGCTTGGAGCAAAAGCCATCACTGATAACCCTAATGTTTTGATCATTTCAGGACTCCCACAGCCAATTTGAGTCCACTACTCCTCTGAGTCTGCTTTGTTCATGTCGTTTGATCTACAGTTGCACGGTCAGTCACACTAGACACTGTGCATTTTCTTGATTAATGGACATGGACAATCATTTACCAAGGGAGCAGGTTACTTTATTTCCTCAATGTTTCTGGAGAGCTAATTCATAACATAGCTGCATGGCTCCCCAAATAGTTGGGGTTTTGATTTAAAATCTACATCAAGACCTCAATCAAAGGGGTTTATGGAGGAGACAAGTTGCTTGTTACAGAAATAAGAACGGTCTTGTTTTTTACTTCACTAACTTCCAATACAGTACACATATGTCTGGATTGTTTTATTAAGCTCACAATGCTTTTGTGTCTTTTCCTGGTTATTTAATTTCTTTGAAAATGGGCCATGCTTTTAGATTGTAAGTGTAGGTTTCTAAAAAGCACATTAAGGCAAAGTGTTTTAAATCAGAGCAGATTGTCCAGATTGTATTCGGAAATTGCTAATGTTACACGTCAACGGATGTACTTTACATTCACACGTTGTCCATTAGGAGGTGGTGTGAACAAGGGGGTGGGTGTGAGAAAATGAAAGGCCAGGGAGTGAGCGAAAGAGAAAGAGACTGAAAGCACAGAATTACATGCTGGGCAGTTACCATGAATCTAAATGTTCTGAAAAGCTGATTCTTTTTGGAATGGTATCAAAATATAATGCCATTAATTGGGAAGTTCTGATTTTTATTTATTTATTTATTTTTTTGCATAGCATTTTTTTCTTCTGGATATTAGCGCCATTAAAAAACCTGATGTGCTGCCTACATATGCAGTGTCCTGACTGTTGTATGTGACCGATTTGTAACTCTACGCTAGCACGCCACACAAAAAGTGTTCTGCATGGGAGACTCAGCTTACAGTTGATTTCAAATGAGTTTGACGTTAGCATGTTGCTAAGCTAAGTGTGGTGCTCTAATAAGTTTAGAGCATACAGAGTTATTAAGTAAAATAATCAATTTTTAATTATGCTGAAATAATTTTATTGACATTTTTCTCTCATCTCACCTTATCTTTTTTTTTTTTCAATGAGGAGTCAATGTCAGTCTAAAACTGCATTCTCCATGAATGATACATGCAATACTAATGTTAAGAATTTTACTAAAAACAAAGTATCTTAGAAAGAGCTGGGCAACTTCAGTCCTGAAGGGCCACAGTCCTGCAGAGTTTAGCTCCAACCCTAAACGAACACACCTGCCTGTAGCTTTCTAGTGATCTTGAAGACACTGTTTAGCTTGTTCAGGTGGGTTTGATTAGGGTTGGAGCTAAACTCTGCAGGACAGTGGCCTAGATTTGGCAGCTAGATTTTGGAACAAACAATTTGCTTAGTTATACATAACAATCCCAAAGGAGCTCAGAGATCTCATAAGAGCTAGCATAGCAATACATCAACACTGATTTATCTAATTAGTCCATTAAGTGGACAAGAAGTTAACATTTGCCCTGGGTCGCCAAAGCCCCCAATCTAAATATCTGAAAGGTGCTTTTCTTTAACACTCAAATAACATCATTGATTGTGCAACCAATGAATTTTCACTGTGATTTTAATTGCTGTTAGATGAAGACGGCTCACTATTAAAAGCACTTTGAGTCAGAAAAAAAAAAAAAAAAAAAAAAACTCACCCTCTCACTTCCTCTCCTACAT
This sequence comes from Tor tambroides, assembly GCA_021397915.2. Taxonomy (NCBI): domain Eukaryota; kingdom Metazoa; phylum Chordata; class Actinopteri; order Cypriniformes; family Cyprinidae; genus Tor; species Tor tambroides. Next base: position 3,635 of record JAFVLL020041872.1, read on the forward strand.
ATCAGTACAGTTTCCCATTACTGGGTTGTACATGTTGGTATGTGTAATGCCTACCACTTTTCTTTTCTTAATATTATAGAGTATGTCTCCCTTCTTTATTGATTTCATCCAGTAGATGAAGTGTGCGGTTGCTGATTGCACATAATTTATATACAGTCTCAGAACTCGTAAAACTCCAGATGACTGTAAAAATAATAAGCTGATTCGCAATATGTGTAGCTTTTTGTACAGATGGTGAGACTCATAAATTCCTGGAGGAGAGATTTTGATTTATATATATACACACACACACGTTACACTCATCCTTCTTAGTTCAGATTTATACTTTTACCTCAGAAGCCAATCTAAGAGCTGTGGATTACATATATAATCAATAACAGCTTCCTTCTTTCTTTCACAAGGCAAAAAAAAATGTCCATAAGTTCCTTCATACCTGTAATGGGATTTCAGATTGAACCAGCTGGATGAACCTTGGTAATGAAGACATTTTTACAGTTTGTAGCCTAAAGTGACAGATCTGAGAAAAATTGTAATGTGTTCATCTCTGCAAAGTTAATAGATGGGGGTTTTGGCCTAAAGCTGAGGTAATTTCTTTACCACTAGAGAATTAAATTTTAGTGATTGTTTTCAAAAGTTTCCCAATCATTTCCTGTCAGATCTGGTAAAACATACACCTTTTTAGCTTTAAAGACTTTTTTTTTCTTGCACAGTGTGTAGAATGCAAACGCAAACCTACTTGTAAATGTGGTCCTGTGTATTACATGAAGTGCTTTGCGTCAGCCTTCATTAAAATGGACTCTTTGTGACTCATTTGTCATTTAGACATTCAACAAGCGAGGTTCTCACAGAAATGATTACAAAACATATTTAACCTCTCACCCTATTTAGCAAGCTAAAATCTCTGACTGCCTGTTCCTGTCATCACTTTCAGATACATTATCATAAGAATCTGAAAAAAGCCCTCCGTTTTGTAATATCTCCATTTAATATCTACAAAGTCATTGGTACTGCGTCAGCAAGTGGCGTGGAAACTGGCCATAAATATGTCCTGTGACCATAAATAGCAATTTCCATTTATTATAATAGACTGAGCTCTTAAAAGAAAAATAAACTGGAATTAAATTGGTTTATGCTTACATTCTATGTTTTATTCATCATGATTCATTAATGCTTTGATTTAGCTTGCTCCCCCTTTTTGTGGGCAGAAAACATGAGAATGCCATTATGATGAAGAAAGTAATTGATCTTATTTCAGGAGAACCACAAGCCTTTGAACTCTAATAGTCCATGATGCTGGTGTCTCTTAGCAAGACACATTCTCCATCTTTTTGATGTCTCTCTCTCTCAGACATGAGCACACACGCAAATGTGCGTACCGCATTTAAGATGACATCTCCATATAGCTTTATAATGTTGCAGTTTTTGTGTAAGGGAAGGGAGCCTCGGAAAATGAAGAAAGCCATCTGCTTCTCTCAGCTCCAGAGGAAAGAGATGCTGAAGCAACTGCAGGGAGCGGCATAACTAAACAAATGAAGTGATTAGGACACCAGCAGAGGACAGAGGACACCAAGCCTATAGCTTCTATTCAGAGAAACACGCCAAAATAAACAGAGAGGATTGTTAGGAAAAACACACACACTTTGATACACTACTGGTGACTGACAAGGAGTGAGGGGTGAAAAAAGCAACAAGCCAGTAGTAAATGAAGGGCAAAGGTAGAGTCTGCTGTATGATGAGATGCACCCAACAGAACTGAAGCTCCATTTCCTCACAGGCTGCATTCTCTAAAGGTTAACACAGTCTGGGACTCTTGGTGGATACAAGGACGGAAACCATCACTCTTCCATCCGGCCCTCAACCCCACTATGCCTCTCTGCCACACCAACGAAGATGTCTACATGATTGGGAAGTGTTGAAGTAAACATAAAACATGCCGAACGTGTCTATGAATAGAAATCATAATCATTACTGGATCTTTACCGTACCAGTCCATCTATGAAACTACAGCATATATTTGCATAGGAAAAGAATGAACTCAATAAAAATATTTGTCAAGATTGTATTCCAGTAACATATTTCACATGTTTTGGGTGGGTAAGATATTTGTTTTAGAAAGAAGGCTCTCCAAGGCTGAATTTATTTGATCACAAATACAGTAAAAACTATAATAATTGTGGTAATAATTAGAATGTCATTTGTATTAAAATTGCTCTTTTATGTTTTGATATATTTCAAAATGTAATTTATTCCTGTGACAGCAAAGCTGAATCATTACTCTCGTCTTCAGTGTCACATGATTAGAAATCAGTTTTATCTGCTGATTTGGTGCCCAATAAGCATTTATTATTACCAATGTTATTAATACAAACATTTTACATTGACCTAATGTGTCCTTGTTGAATAAAAGTATTAATTTCTTCCAAAAAAGCAGAAAAAAAAGTACTGATCCAAAACTTTTGAACCGTACTGTATATACAGCTACATATTGTATACACACACATGGACACAAGTTGCCTGTCTTAGCTTATAATGTGCCTAGCTAGATTTGGAAGTCATGAGCCTGAAAAAGTCCATTCTTATATAAAAGTTGTTGAATCCTTAAATGACAGAAGTGGAAAAGAAAGCCGCTAACTTGCCAACAGTAACTGGGCGCAGACCTTCTACGATGCTAGAATAAAAACGGCAGTCTGGGTAATTGGCAGCGCGCAGCAATGCGCATCGTATTAGGATTATTCTCCATGGAAACATTTTTTTTCCTCCCAAGTTCTCTGCCTCCTGACCATTTACAACTTTATTTCTTTGCTTTTTTTATTTTGCTGCATTCATTTCTGCTTCATTTTATCAGCAGTGCAACACCTAGTGCAGAGTATGTGAGAAAGAGAAATGCATAAGAATAAAAAGATAAAGAAATCGCAGAGAGAGGATGCAAACTGCCAGAAGCAACCATCAAGAGACTCTGAGCCACATGCCTCCCAGCAGAATACTCTGGAAGACAGCAGGAATGCCATTTCTCTGCCATTTCCCCGCCATTTCCCCACCTTTCCTCCATCATTAGTTTAATAACCATCCGATAACCTGCACAGACTCAAGCCGGCCTCTTTACTTCCCTGATGGTCATAGACCTCAAACCTGGCTGTGTTATGCCACTCTTGAGCCACTACTGAAACAATGGGGCTTGATGAGTCTGCCGCCATCACTGAGGGTTTCACATTGATCTTGTCCCATTAATATAAGCCGCTTAGACTGCCCCACAGAGACATTGTGTAAGAGTTCCATGTTTCTCAACTGTTTCAACATTGCACACACGGACACAATAATCCCTACACACTCACTGTCCCGCTGGCTATCAAAAAGCGTGTGAATATTAGAAGCACTTTGAAATGAAAGCTTATTCCCACTGATGGTAGATGTGAGCTGTTTGCATGATAAGTGTATATTTGCACGCACATATATTCATGTGTGAAACCTGAGCCATTTACATTTAATCATTTTGCAGATGCTTTTATACAAAGCAACTAACAAATGAGGAAAAAGCACAAGCAATTTTTTTCATAAAGGAGCCATTTTAAGAGTGAACCAAAGGAGTATTGAAGCACAGGATCTTAGAGAGGAGAAGGGATAGTTGAAGGAACAGTTTATTTACTCACCCTCATGCCATTAAAAACCTGTATGTTTTTCTTTCTTCAAAGGGTAACAAAAGAAAGAAATTTGGAAAATTTGGATGTAATTACAAAGGAATTTGTGAACAAATGCAGATCAATCAGTTCTTTGAAAAGATCCAGTTCAAAGGATCGATTTGCTCTCAAAACATGTAAAGGAGAGGTAGGCCGTAAAGCAACAAAACATAAAACAAAAGCAAGAGAAAAGAAAGAATAGTTTAATAAATAGTTTAAAAAAATAAGGGTTCTATTTACTCACCCTTGTGTCATTACAAAAGTTTTTCTTTCTTCAATGTATCTTAGAAGAACATTCAGAAAATTTTTGGGGTTTTTGTCCCAACGCAATTACAAAGGAATTTGTCAACTAGTCCAGATCAAAAAACAAAGCAAATAAATAAATAAATAAAAACATTTAAAACATTTATTTTTTTGTTTCTCAAACAAATCTATGTATTACAGGGGCAAGTCTTACATGTTTGGAACGTTATCATTTTGAGTAAATAATGACAGAATTTTCATTTTTGGTTGCACCATTGTTTTTTTTCACCACATGGTTGTACTGTAGGTTAGATTGTAAGTGCTCATGGAGTTGTGTCTCAGACTGAAGTTTGTGATGGTCTCAGTAGATCAGGTGGAGGTTGAAATCATTCCACCACAGCGGAACAGAGAGAGTGAAGGTTGTTGTAAGCGAGCTAAAATGAGCTATATTAGCAGCAGACCACTCCTCACACACTCATCACATGTGAATTATGATTATAAAAATGCCAATTTCCCAGTTGCCGTTCCAATGGGTTACTAAGGTTATATGCAAATTATCCACATGCTCTGTTCTGGAGACATTCTTTAGGATGTATGGGCTAGTCTGGCTCTAAAAGGCCAGTGGCTGGTTACGTAAACAACACTTATCAAAAGGGCATCCAGGTTAAACGCTGTCCTGCTGCTGTCTGCCATGATCAGTTTTGAAGGCGAGAAATGCCAAGTCTAAATGTAATGTTGCCTTATTCCTGTAGTTTCCCGCTAACAGGCGACGGAGTGACATATTCACGTGTGATCGGACATGCTCGAAATCTTTTGCTTAACATTGTGACATATGTGTCAACCTGACACTGTCTATCTGTGAGACATTGATTGCGACTGTGAATATATGAATGCTCGGGATGGAGTGTGAGTGGCTGTGAGTGAGTGTATGTGTGTGTGATATAGACAAAGGCGTCCTTGAGGGCTGATACTCAAGGATGAAACCAAAACAAACCCAGTAATTGATGTAGTTTGGAGAGCAGAGGGGTCTTAACGTATGATATTTCCAGAGTCAAACAATAAGGAGCACCACAATGCTACCTAGCAACAGACAGAAGAATGGATTTTCATCTGAAAAGGGAAAAGAGTGTGTGTGTGTGTGTGTGTGTGTGTGTGTGTGTGTGTGTGTGTGTGCAGAGTGTGTACGAATGTGAAAGACAAGCAAGAGAAATAATATGTAGTGGTCTGACACCTAGCCAGCAATAGAGGTGTTACATCTTCACCGTGGACAAAACCCTCAATCTGACATGTTTAGTTTGTTTAACCTCTCTGCCATGCAGAACTGTGACTATCTATTTGCTGAAATGCCCATGGCATTTTTTTCTATTGAGCGTTTTTCCCCCCGAATGCAAGTGGGTGTTACGAGTGTCCTCGACAGGAGAATAATGCTAGCGCAACAGTGTTGCCTTTTAGGAGAACAGGAAGTAAACGACCAGCACTCACTCTGTGATTTTGGAACAACAAAGCTTTTTTGTCAGAACATACATTTTCACTCTGAGGTTGAGGGACAGGGTCAGGGTTATATCTCCTTGCTGGCATGGAATGCAATAACCATATCTAGACATGGAGTTGTTTAAAGTACAGAAGATGGAGAAACGGAAGTGACTGAAAGAGGAGGCAAGAGAAGAGAATGTGGAAAATTAAAACCAATGCAGTTTCGTCCCTGATTCTTAAGATAAAACTGGCTACAAACATAAAAGTTTATGTACCACTAATGATTAAAAATCAGACAATAAATGCATACTTTTCTGCTGCTATTAAATCACACATAGGAGCTGGTAATGCAGAGGTTAAGCAAAGGATGGCATTTTTAATATGTGCCGTTTTCTGCACTGCCAAGCACAACACGAGCACATGGCCCAACCAAAGCCTGATTGCCTAAGTGCATGGTCTCAACCCTTAGAGCAACAGGGGGCTCTATCACAGAATGCATCTTCTCATCCCTCGGTGTGAGATTGGTCTGCGCTGCAGCTCCTCCACAATGAAATAAACCAGTATATGTGGGTGCACATGTGTAAATGCACACTGACGGCAGACTGCTATGAAAACCTGGGACGCTGACTGAAGATTTATATGAAAAGAAAATGGCCTAAATAGACTAATAAACCACCAGACAGACACTCTATAGGTTTGTGCAAGTGTGTGTGTGTGTGTACGTGAGAAGCAGAGAAAAGTGCATTTCTAGGGGCACAAAATGAGGTCCTCCATCACCTTTTTTCCAATGACAGTCGGCCCACATACAATACACAGCAGACGCAGACATAGTCCATATCTCCTCTCTATACATTTAATATCACTGCACTCAGCAGGAAAAAAAAAAAAAAAAAAAAATAGTCTTCACTTCATAGATTCAACCTGTTCAGGTTTTATCCTTAAGGCATCATCTCCCAAGAGAGGATTGATTGTAACTAAACTCCTAAAACATCTCAGCCTGACATTAGCAAACCAAAAACAGGTTTTTTTTTGTTGTTTTTTTTAGCCTTGGCCTCTGCAGCCATTATTCCTGCACTGTGTAATAATAATAATAATGATGATGATGATAACAACAACAACAATAACAATAATAATAATAATAATAATGTGGACAAACATATATCATATATTTTTCTAAAATAAACAAACAACAAACAAATAAACAGATAAATAAATACATTAATTTTCAAATAAAAATGAATATTAATATTAGTTTAATTATGACAAATAAATAAATCTATAAAACTTTCATATAAAAATATATGAATATTTTTTTCATTATTATTTACTTAATAATTGTCACTATTGTTGTTGTGTTGTTAAATAAATAATAATTAATTAAAAATAATACAAACAAACAAAATTATTCGCAAACCTTTGAAAAAGTTTGCAAAACTGCCAGACCTCAATTATCAGTAGTGCTTCTCTGTATGGTTGAAAATAGAAGCTCTTGTGCCAGTGCTCTCTGACACCTCTCATGCAGAGATCCAACACATATCCCCCCCCCCCATTCTGTCTGTCTCAGGGCTACCATATAGCCCAACACACAGCACACAGGATTTCCGGCACTGTCACACATCAAAAATAAAGCTCTACTTTTGTCAAAAGAAAAACAATTTGAGCCAAACTTCTATTTCCAACCCACATCTCATCTGTGGTACAAGTGTCAGGAACCTGCTCCTCTCTCACACTGACATTGTCAGTCAGCTGAATGAATTAGATATGCCCAGCACACCAGCCAGTGTTAATACGTGGCTGTATTGAACAGGCCTTGTTCGAGAGGCGGCTTGAGATGAGCTTCGGTCCGCGTGTGGCTCATGTAAAATGGTAGATTCGTCACGGCGGGACAAAGTGGGCGAGACGGATAGGGATGGCACGACGTGACATGAAAGCATCAAAGAAAGACGGTGTTACAAAGACTGTGGTTTTTGATAAAGTAGGCTGAAAAATATCATTGTCAATCACTCCAACTGACAGATGAAGAACTCTACTAAAGCAATACAACCAGAGCAACATTTCATCCCTCAGATCTTCCAGGTGTAAGCGATCGTGTGAATATTTGCTGTCTCGCTTTATATTACAGCATTCACTGTACTCTGTATTTATTTACATAAATAAATACAGAGTAACACTCAAAACTGTATGCATTTGCTGTATAACTATTTACAATGCCCTGTGGCAAATCCTTTTTGCATATTATTATACAACTCCCTGGAATCCTTGATTCTGATTGGCCAATCACATCATTCAGTGTTCCAAACTGTTGTATAATAACCACTAAACTGTCTGTTTATGTATATTCATGTACATTACCTGTTGTCCCTGCCAAACAATCTCCTTCAGTGTGCTGGTTTCATGTATCTCAGAACACTCTCTTCTTCCTTAATAAAATCATTTCAACTTGAATAAGTATTTTCATCACTTTTTATTTATTTATTTATTTCCCACATAAAAAAGTATGGCCATAATCACAAAATAAACCTCTTCAGGATGATATAAGACTCTTCTACGTCCTGCCCAGTGCTTTATTACCCTATCATGGTTTATTTTGACTGTACATTATGACATACTTTGCCACAAATTAAGTTTTTTTTTGTTTTTTTTGCAGGAAAGCTGCTTATTAGTACACATTGCTGTTATTTCTACAGTAAATGACAAATACTGTAAAATCAAGTGTCCACTTTCAAAAGAACCGGTATGCATCATTTTTTGTATTTGTTGTATCTGCACAAAATCACCGCTAGCAGATTTTCCAGTAAAGATGTGCTCGATGATATGATACGATGAAAGATTCAAAAGACCAGGTCACATTGAACAAACTATCAGATTTATTATAGCAATGTTCTGTATTGTTGTTTGAATTAAGGTGCACGGGGACCTACATTTGCTGATGTCTGCATTAAGTAAGAGTGAGTCAGTGTGTCTGAGAAAGAGAGAGAAGCAAAGCAAAGAATGGAGTAAAACGAGAATGGAAGAGCAAAGTGGGACGGGAAAAGTAAATTACCTCACGGGAAATGGTGATAATATTTTCTCTGTGGACTCGACCTATTATAAATTACACTTTGCCATTTAATAAGCCTTTACCATGAACTTGCTACCTCATATGCATTTACCTAATTAATCAGAGATGGCAGTGCGGTGGCTAACTTGCTTTACTCTGTATTTTACTGTGGTAAAAAACCCATTCTAATTAGGAGAGATGATCTAGTTTTCTTTAATGAGAACTGATGGATATTCTCCTGCTTCGTGAAACCCTTTCTCTTTTGTTCTACCCTCCTCCTCCGCCGTCCCTACGAACCCAACTGCAAATCAGCCACTTCTATAAAAACAGCAAATGAGCCTGTGTGTTTGATTAATGGGCTTAATTTTCGGAGGATTTGACTCTGCTACGATAGTCCACTTCACCTCTAAAGCTTTCTGATGATTAGATTTAGACTGTGTCAAAAAGTCAAACAGCTTAGAGACAAGTGTCCCTGAACCCCTCCCTCTACTGCCGTCACCTCCCTGACGTACTCGCTAACTAGTAACACCAACTTTATTCCCATAAAGACTTTGCCTTGGAAGATAAACGTAAAGAAAAGTTTTATTTTGCTAATGTACCAAACGTCTCACCGATAGCATAGGTATATTCTGGATGGTGTGACTTCATATGCATATCTACTGGCAGAGATGCTGTTCGTACTGTGGTTTAAGTTAAGTTTATGTTTAAGTTTGTGAAAACAGCATGCAATGTGTCACAAAACAAGTCAAGATGATGAGGAACTTATTTGTTTATGGCTCCCATGTCACAACTTTCCACATGGAGTTTAATGTGTGATCACAGGTGTGTATATAATGCATATTTTATGGCGTCACATGTGGCTCATCTGATCAAAATCCAGTTTCATTATATTATTTTTGACTGTTTTTAGTGTGTTACATAAAACAAAATTATTTCTGCACTGATGCCAGACTTTCATATGAATAATTTCAATTTTGCAGTCTTCAAGTTACAAATAAAAAGAGTAAAGTTTACTTATTTTCAAACAATAAGATACTTATGTTTCAAATAAATGCTGCTTTAATCTAAGAATCCTGAAAAAAGAAATTCACAAAATTATTAAGCAGCACAATTAAGAACACTGATGTTTCTCAAGCACCAAATCAGCATATTAGTATGATTTCTGAAGGATCATGTGACACTGAGTAATGCAATGCTTCTAAATATTCAGCTTTTCCATTACAAGAATAAATTACATTTTGAAATATATTAAAGTAGTGACAGTGATTTTAACAGTGATTTGAAATTGTAATATTATTGTTTTTACTGTATTTCTGATCAAATAAATGCTGCCTTAGTGAGCATAAGAGACTTCTTTTGTTAAAACATAAATAAATATGTATCTTCCCCACTCTAAACTTGTAAATGGTAGTGCAACTATCTTGATATATGGCATTACAGCGCTGTAAGATTTTGGTCAAACTGCAAACGCTTAATCTGGACGATTTTTGGAATGTTTGATCAAAAATGTCTCTTTTTTAAGATTTATTTTTGGCATTTTGGCCTTTATTGTAATAGTTAAGTATTGACAGGAAGTGGGAGAAAGAAAGCGATGGGATCGGGAAAGGTCCGGGACATGAACTCGGGATGCCCGAAGTGCACCTGTGCTATATGTCGGTGCGCTGCCCATGCACGAGGCTATTGACACCAACAAAAATGTCTCTTTTTGATGTCATGAAGTTGCAAATTTACTCTGCTCAGCAACCAGCAGTGTTTTATCTTATCATTAGTTAAGTCTGCATTTACACAGAGGACTTGCTTTTGGAACAGCACGAAAGAGCACAAGAACGCTTCACTGGCACATCTCAAAATGAACTCCACTCAGCATAAAAGCCAACATCACTTCAATCTGGTCCAAGAAACACAGCAGAATTTGGCAGCCTTGTAAAAGTTTAATCGAGTAATCCCATAACCCAGTGGGTCAGTCCTTGTTATCTCTCCACACAAAGATGGCATTTTCCATTGTTGAGTAAATGTTGTCTCTAATACTCTCACGCAGTGACTTCTGATAGAAATCCTGTTAATATTACATGTGAAGCCGGGCTTTGATGATGTAGGACAAGCTAAAACTAGGGCTTTCCCCAAGAGAAACTCAATCCTGGAAAAAGTATTAGTTTCCAAAAAATATTAAGCCGCACAACTGTTGTGAATATTGATAAGAAATGCACAACCACAAAAACTGTGAACATCTTAGAAAGGAAGGAAGAAAGAAAGAAAGAAAGAAAGAAAGAAAGAAAGAAAGAAAGAAAGAAAGAAAGAAAGAAAGAAAGAAAGAAACCCAAAGCATATAGAATATACTTTTTTACTGCTTTGATTGTGTTACATAAACCACAGCTGTTTCTGCACTGATTCCAGACTTTAATCATTTTTATTTTATTTATTTTTTATATTTATTTTATTTTATAACCCCAGTTTTGCAACATTTAAGATCCAAATAAAAAGAGTAAATATTTATATGAGTCCCTTTCATTTCTAAATTATTTAATTCACGGGATCAAACAAACAAACAAACAAACAACATGATTATTTGGAGAGAGAAAGGTCAGTATTTTTTTAAATAAATGAATAAATTAATATATATTTTTTTTATTATTCTATTTCAAATAAATGATGTTCTTTTGAACTGTTTATTCATCAAAGAATCCTGGAAGAAGTATTGGTTTCCAAAAAATATTAAGCCGCACAACTGTTGTGAATATTGATAATAATAAGAAATGCACAACCAAAAAAGCTGTGAACATCTTAGAAAGGAAGAAAGAAAGAAAGAAAGAAAGAAAGAAAGAAAGAAAGAAAGAAAGAGAAAAAAACTTTCTAATGCTTTTTAAGGGAAAAAAAAGGAAATAGAAATATTCTGTCTATTTCTTATTTCTAAAAAGCTTTAGAAGTGAAGCCAGGAAATGATGACATATTCGCACATTTTCCATGAGGCGACTATCAGACATCTTTGCACACTCGAGAGCAACAGCGAATACTAGCTCGGCTGATTGCCATTCAGATCCAGACCCTGAAGGACCATCTGTGGACGGACATTTAGAATTCAACTCATGACCTTATGATAATGTTCCATCAGCAGAAGCAGATAGAAGTTTGGAAAAATAATTAATGAAATAAAAAGCACCCACTCCAACCCAGTCCGCCCTGCTCACACCAAGATCCCGCACACTGCAAGAGTAGATGCTTTAAAGTTTCTCCCTCCAAGGGCCCGGCTGGAGACGCAGATGTGTGCTAAGAAGTGCAGTGAGTTCATGTTTAACAGTGCTGTTAGCCACGTGCCCTAATAATGGTAAATTGTCATTTCATTAGCTCTAATTACTAAAAACCGTTAAGAGCAATGGGGTAGACACACTGTAACTAATTTTCCGAGCGCTGTAGGTATTTCTTCAGGAAGATTGTTCAAAGGATCTCCCGATGTCAGCGCACGAACGGCAGAAAGCGAATCTAAGAAAAATGATTTGCAACACCTCCTATTGAGATACCTGAAAGCCTTTCCAAATGGCATGGTGACAAAAACTTTCTAATGTGTCCAAGATTTGGATGGCTACCAAGGAGAGGAAAAATACAGAACAAATTGTGAGTGTTATGAGATTATATAGCTGGCGATGAGGTGGGATAACTGTTATCCTGCGGTGTCAGAAATACTATGGAAAGCGGCCAGCGGGAAATGGACCTGTGTGTATGTGTTACAAATAGCGATATTCTGCATTGTTGTGAATTGTAAATGCAGTACCCACACATACCTACTTCTTACAGCGTGCATGATGATAAAAAGAGTGGAGATCACTCTGTTGGCTGCTGCTCTTTGGCGAACCATTAACCTTTTGTTTGGTAGAGAGCAGTGCATTAATTTGTGCTCATGAAATGATTCTAACAATCAATATTAGCCGCAGGAAATACCATGATCGCAAGTGGCAGGCAATGTTCACTGTAGCGATCTATAAAACTGACCGACACAGCTCGGAAAAGTCTAATATCAAGATTATATGAAGCAGACTGTGTAATTACCTAATTTAGTTTAATTAATCATGTTTTAGGTTGTTCTAAAAGTGTTTCAAAGGCAGGACAATCAATGCCATGATTATGTCAATGTCCCATACGTTCAGGTACATATGTAAGAAATAATCTCACCAATGGTAGTTGTAAAAGTTGATCTCAGAGGAGACTTCCACTATTGATTAAAAATAATTTTTGATTACTAGACTATAGTGTACAATTAAGTGATAAGTACAAGAGTGCAATGGATTGCTGCTGTGTTGAAAATCAGACTGTGACTTGGCACTAATGGTTATTTTATTATTATTATTATTATTATTATTATTATTATTTAAGTCATTATCTAAGTCATCTATAACCTTTATTTATTTTATATATTTATTTATTTTTCTATTTTTATTTTATTTTTCTTAAATGCATCATAATTATCTTATGGTGAACAATTTGTCCATGCATATACATGCATATCTCTCTCTCTCTCTCTCTCTCTCTCTCTCTATTTCATTATAATCAGAATGTCTAACTAAACTAAAAAATATATATAAATAAAAAAATAAAATAAAATAAATAGAAAAATAAATAAATATATGAAATAAAACAAATACAAGTTATAGATCACTTTCTTAGATTTAAATTAATAATAATAATAATAATAATAATAATAATAAGACAGCCATCTATAACCTTCACTATCAGTAACAGTAGTAAGATTATTTTGTAGGGTTTATAAAGGGTCCCGGAAAAGGATGCATCACTCCCTTTAAAATTAACTTTGTTATCTTATAATGAGTGTCTCTTCGCCTTTTTGAAGAACACTGAACAAAGTGAAAAGAGCCTAGTCAGAGTAACAAGAGAAAGAATAATGAGGTCTTGTCTTTTTTCGATACTGGAGTGAAGTGTTGAGGTGACGCAGGATGGAGCTGGACAGATGTAGGGGGTAGCAGGTGGAGCAGAGAGAGGCAGAGAAATGCGTAAAGAGGATCCTGTAGGAGGAAATAGAGATAGCCTTTAATATGAGACCAATTGCACAGGGGAGATGGAGCATCATGCAGCAGACACTTGAGAATCGTCCATCTGCAAGGTAATAAATTCTATGCGTATTAACATCCAGTTTCACCCACACCCTGTATCTCTCGCATAGGCCCCCAGGTACAGGCGGTCTCTTTATGGCGATGGGAAAACACTGTGAATTAAAGAACACATTAGTTCTGTGGTAGACGGGTACAGACTGCTTTCATGCTTTCTTTATATGGCTGCCAGACAAACATAACAAAGCTTACTTTGATTATAGCTAATGTCTAAAGAGGGATGTATGTGCCTCAGAAAGCCGTTTGAATTTGCATACACTGTCATGAAAGGTAAGGTTTGGATCACTGTGCTTCAATTTCCAGCCTTTTTCACAATTTAATGTCTGTAATTAATTACTGTGTTTAATAGCAGTCTTGAAAAAATGCCATTTTATATTTAAAAGCCATTGTTTTTAATATATTTTTTAAATAAACTAATCAATTCATACTCAATTTGTGATTCCACACTTCCTGGATTCCAGCCATGGATAAACATCCACATCTTTGGCTTTCAAAAGCCATGTACTGTTCCAAGCAACAAAGCACAGTGCAACAAATTCAAAAATTGCACTGGAAACCAAAGTGAAAATTTGTTGCACACCTTAAACTGACAAGGTGCATTCAAGAAGACCACAAACATTTTACAGAGAACTATAGATATTTGACAACCATCAAATAACAGCTTCTCTCACAAAGCCTGCACAAAGAGTATATTAAACTACTCAAGCATGTATATATTTTACATGCTACACTGCCGGTTAGTCTCCATTCACCCCTGACAAGCGCTCATCATCGGGACAATCAGAAGGTACTGTCAAATTGCACACTTAATCAGAGGTGGGTGGATGCTGATGAAAAACCTGTAATACAGAACAAAAACTCCCCGTTGTTCCCGCACACTGACATCTGCAGCATTAGATGTCCTCCTCTGTCCTCTCCTCGCCTGGCTAACCACCCGCAGGGGAACAGCCAGCTAAGCGGCATTTACAGTGTTTTCAATTGGATATGATAAGCTAATTCCACAGGCCGGCATTCTGATTCCCTCTAATGTTATTTTTCTTTCTTTTTAACATGGCCAGCCTGGCCCCAAGCAGTAAAAGTTGAAATTGGACAGCTTTAGATTGCCCGATTGCCCGAGATATTCAATTACCGGAGATTAACTCGTGCAAACAAGTGCATCTGGCGCCATCTCTGATCTCACTAAAGTCTGTCTAAGGCAAGAGACTACGGACAGAGGAACTGCCATATGGAGAGAAAAAATAATTATAGCAACTTCCTTCTCGCTCCGAAAAATGACTTTCCGAGATCATTTGTCCCACAGCAGGTACTTGACTTATTTTAGTGATGAATCTTTCACCTTCGCTCAAAGTACTGCCACTAGAAGACATTTTCAAGCCAGGATGGATGGCTTGCGATGTCATGATAGAATGACAGCTTATCTTATGAATATTAATTAGATTAACACCACTGGAATGCCTTTTATAAATAAATAAATAAATAGCACATCTCACAGATAAATTAATATGGAGATTATATCTATATCATTTTCTTTTTTTTCAATTTCTTCAGTCCAATTTCCTTATATTAGTGCATTTTTTTTTCAATTCAAATAAAATGCAAAAACGACCATTTCACATATTACTAGGAAAAAAAATATTCATTACACCTTCCAGAAGGTGCACAAACTATTACAAAAAGTTTTTGTCACATTATTTATCGTTATTTATCTACAAAACATTGTTAGTATGCACAGTATTATGAGACCATGCTCGATCATTTGCTTTCATTCATTTCCAACCACTATAGTAAATGTCTGAAAAACTCGAACATTCATTACTGTGAATTCCTTATTAAGAAGATTTATTACAGGGAGCAGTATACCAAGAAAGATAAATTTAGAACTCAAACGGTCCATTGTTTGACAAATGCAGTTTTTGCTGACCAGCTCTAGAATCATCTGAAATATCAGTCAGTCAGCATATGCATTGTTAATTTATCAGCTTTGGATTAGATGAGCCCCATCAATCCTTGTATTGACACTTTAAACACAGCATTGACCTGCTATAACGCAATGGCTCTAACTGATTCTGCTATAAAGTGGCTCATAAAATGGCTTCTTGTAACTCTAACCACAAATTATCCAATGATCCAATCAAACTATTGATTCGCTCCTGCCTGTCCAGGTCTTAATCACCTTTAGACATACATTAGCACAAGCAAAATCAGTCATGACTTGGGCAGTTTGCTTAGTTAAGCCAATGTTGTCCATCGTCATACTAAAATATGTCACATTCTACAGTTTGATTTTTAAAAATGTTAAATGTTGTACGTGAAATAATATAAAAGTCCTTCAGAAATCATTTAAATATGTTGATTTGGTGCTCAAGAAACATTATTATCAGTGTTGAAAGTGCCAGTTTTTGTCAGTTTTGCTGCTTAATATTTTGGAAACTATGATACCTTACTATTTTAAAATTTTATGGAAAGTAATAAATGAAAGAAATTAAAAGAAATTGATACTTATATTTACCAAGAATGCATTCACTTGCTAAAATCCACTGAAGACGCAGTAGAGTACATTTGTTTTTGAAGGGAATGTGTCCCCCGATCTGCCTAAATGTGTCTATGTTCTATGTATGAATTTAATGAAATCGACTTTCCTAATAATGTGCTAGCTGGTAAGTTTCAATATGAATGCAGCTAAAATTTACAGTCTCTCAGAGAACTGTGCATCACCCCACAGAGGGAGAGTGGTGGGGATAGCAGAGGCCATTAGCATTTAAAGAGAAATGCACTGAAACGGCTTGCTGTGAAAAGAGCTGTTTTTAAAAGGGTAAAAAGGGTGTTGTTTTACACTACCATTGAGCAATTTTAACCAAAGTATGTTATAGACTTTTAATTAAGACCCTAAAGAATCATATCAACTTGTGAAAAATGGGCATTCAATGACCCCTTTAACAAACACACAACCTTGATGAGCATAAAAGACTTCTTTCAGAAACAAGAAAAAATCTTAGCTATTCCAAACTTTTTATTGGTTGTATATTCACCTTTCTTTATTCAACATATTCAACATATATATATATATATATATATATATATATATATATAATAGTGCTGTCAATCAATTAAAAAAAAACCCAATTAATCGCACATTTTTCTGAAATTAATCGCGATTAATCGCAGTTAATCCCACCTAACATTAAAGTTTTTAAATATACTTTTATATTGCAATAATTTCACATTCAATGTTCAAATTAATGTACAAACAACATAAAGACAGAATACTTTAATATTTGTTTAATGGCATCTTTTTTTTTTTTTATAACTGAAGGCCAGTATCACTGAACTAATACTGATTTCCCTATAAAAATGTTTCCCATTCAGTCGGTCACGTTCGACGTACGTCGGACTGACCGACGAATAGGAATCTCGCTAGAGAGGCCAATCTGCTTCGAGTGTAACTAAA
>JAFVLL020041873.1:0-83522 GCA_021397915.2 Tor tambroides
CACGTCTCAAACAGGAAGTGGAGGAGGCACACAGGGTGCTGAAACACTGGGACCACAGCTGGAGACAGATGGCTCAGGTCAGACTCCATCTGTGTGTGTTTCAGCACATTTCTGAATAATTAAGTGCTGGTCGGTCATATGTTAATACGCTGATGATTGTAATGGCGATTTCTGAACAACCTGTTCTATTTATATTTGTGAATAATACAAAATACATAGTTAAAATAATATTGTATGTGTATATATTATTTTCATGTGTTATGTTATTATTTATGTATGTGTACGCAAAAACATATATGTATTAATTTCAATCAAATTTGTTGGTTTATAGTATGGTTAGTGTTTTGACTGTATATTTTCTATTACCTGCCGCAGTCATTGGCGGTCTTAAAAGCAGACGCAGAAGACGCTCATCTCTTAGCGGGGCAGCTGGGTATGGAGGCGGAGCGAGCGCGGCAGGCTGAAGTGGAGGCACAACAGCAAGCCGCTCTCCTGGAGGAGGCACTAGACAGCCTACGGCACGCAGAAAACCCACATCTCCAGCTTCACCAGCTACAGTTACTGCACAGACTTCCACTGAGCTCTGTCTGCAGCCTGCAGGCACAGATCTGCTCCTGCTTACGCACTGTAGAACAGGTAATGCACGCACCTGCTACCTGACAACTGATAAATCTTGTAATGAAACTGTCATGAAATGTCTGGGTTTTATTTGATTCAAAAATCAAATGAAGAAAAATAAGAATTGATATTTTGCATTAAGAGATTGAAGCTTTTATGCTAATTATTTATACATTACATTACATTATATGGTAACACTTTACAATAAGGTCCCATTAGTTAATGTTAGTTAATGCATTATCTAATGTTAATGTTACCCCATTAATGCGTGTAGTGTTACCCACTATATTACAATTTAGATTATATTATATAAAATATTTATTTAATTACAATTTATATTACATTTAAATTTTATATATATAAAATTGATATATTATATTATATTGTATCACTTTACAATAAGGTCCCATTAGTTAATGCATTAACTAATGTTAACTAATGCAACCTTATTGTGAAGTGTTACCCACTATATTACAATTTATATTATATATTTAATTACAATTTATATTACCATTTATATTTTATTATATATAAAATGTATATATTATATTATATTATATGGTAACACTTTACAATAAGGTCCCATTAATGTTTAACTAATGTTAACTAATGCAACCTTATTGTAAAGTGTTACCCACTATATGTGACCCTGGACCACAAAACCAGTCTTAAGTGTCAATTTATCAAAATTGAGATTTATATATCTGAAAGCTGAATAAATAAGCTTTCCATTGATGTATGGTTTGTTAGAATAGGACAATATTTTGCCGAGATACAACTATTTGAAAATCTGGAATCTGAGGGTGCAAAAAAATCTAAATATTGAGAAAATCGAAAAAAGAAAGTTGTCCAAATGAAGTTCTTAGCAATGCATATTACTAATCAAAAATTAAGTTTTGATGTATTTACGGTAATAAATTTACAAAATATCTTCATGGAACATGATCTTTACTTAATATCCTAATGATTTTTGGCATAAAAGAAAAATGGATAATTTTGACCCATACAATGTATTTTTGGTTATTGCTACAAATATACTCCAGCGACTTAAGACTGGTTTTGTGGTCCAGGGTCACATATTACAATTTATATTACATTATATATAATATATAATTAAAATTAATATTATATTAACATTTATATTTTATTATATATAAAATTGATGTTTTATATTAATTTTAATTGCAGTTGTGATTTAAAATATTTTTTATTAAATTAAAATTATTTATAATGGGGGGTGTTTCAACTTAGAATTCATTTGCTAATGAGAATGTATCACTGATCTATATATAATGACTTCTCTATTATAGATCAGTGGAATGTATTATATTATAGAAGAATGCATTATACTATTTTTTAAGTCATTTTTAATTTTAGGCTGATTTAAATTTACAAATGTATAACCTTTATGTATATATTTTTTAATTTATCTATTTAGGTCTGAACAACGAATATTACCTTGACATTTACTTGAAATTGTCCTTTAAATTTTAATTCATTTTTTAAAATGAAATTTAAATAGCTTTTAATGAAAGAGGGGAAATGTGTTTCATTATTATGAAAATAATATCACTGTGCAAAAACTATTAACTTTCTAAAAATAGGGTTCATTTGCTAATGAAAAATGCAATTTCTTTCTATTTTTGGTAAAAATATGGCCTAGACATGTCTTTATCGTTCACATAATAATTTGATGTATCAATAGAGCCCAATTAGTTTAATAATCAAACATGCTGGTTGCACTGAATCTCTCTCCTCTCTTCTTTCAGGCTGTGTTTAGGAAACAGAGATTATATTGTGTATCTTGTGATGAGATGGGATCAGTGACGTTGCCATGCCAACATGGCCTGCACTGCGAACGATGCGCAGCCTCGACAGAATGCCCGCTGTGCACCGAACACCAGCAGAGCATGAACATCCCACAGTCATAATCCTAATCTGCTATAATCCACACACTAGACAGAAACCTTGACCCCTCACTGGATCTCATTCTGATTTCACCAAAATTCTATTTACAACTACGGCTAAATGTATCCTACAGAGCCCAAAGCCTTACCTTAGCTAAAAGCTGAGACTTAATTGATAAATATGATCTAGTTTGATTAATACTGACCATGTCAATTAGACTGCCATATTCTTTACGTTAGCATGCAGTCAGTTCTAGACATCAGTGGGACCATTATATTTTCAAAAAGAAAGAAAATTACTAGAGAAACTGACTGACATCAGCAGTTTGTGATATTTTCATGTTTATTCTGGGGAAAAAACATCACGGATACAGTGTAATAATATGCTTATGTCTCATTGTAATCATCATTTTCCATGTCTTTTAAATGGGAACAGAGAAAACAACTTGTGTTAGTATTCAGATCTGGTTTAGCACTAATAATTTAGTTAGTGCTTACATGACAACGCATTTAGAGATTTTAAGGAAATATTTAAGTGAAGATCATGATACCAAATTCCCATATTCCCTGTATGCTTTATGTAGAAGCATAACACATACACATATATAGTAAGACAGTCCTATTCTTTTTTAAAAAAAACATGTTTAAATTGAAATATGGAATGTCTTTCCAGAACATTCTGAAATGTTTACAGTAGAAATGCAGTTTGTGCATCTTCAGTGCAGCTGAAATTTCATTTTTTTCCAGACATGGGGAGATTTCGTAATTAATACAGATTAGTATAGTTAGTAGTTATATAGGAAATTTACAATTACATTTATAGGATTTTTTAAGGAGAAATTCCAGGGAACTGCTATACAGCAAAATGGAAAATAAATACGGTTTTGCAGCTTTTCATTCTCAGGTTTTTTTTTTTTTTTAAGAGTCATGGTAAACGAGTGCAAGAGCAAGAAGGCAAACACTCATTTTTATGTAATTCTTATAATGTGCATATTTTATTTAATGCATTGATTGAATAATTTGCCTGTTTACTAAACCAATAGCACGTTCACATCCGAAGTTTTCCATTCACGTAGAGGCGTTTTATGTGAACACATGTCCGACACCAGTGGAGAAGAGGATAATTCATGTGCACTGATTAGCAAACATGAGAGCATAAGCTACGGCTGTCGAAGAGGGCTTGACTTCAGTTGTGTTTCTATTTCTTTACATGATTTTATTTGAATTCCGTTTGAAGGCACAGTTATATGGGATGCTCAACAGATGACTTCCTTTGAAACAGAGCTTCACTGTGAATTCAGAAATCACCTGCTCAGTTTTGTTCATATACAGTGTTTCAGTCTGATTTTGTAAAAGACAATAAACAAATGTATATTTTTGGATGAAAATGATGTATGTTTATTTTTTAACATCAAATAATAACAATATTGTTATTAATAATTAAAAGACTCTACATTAAATAATATTTTTATAACAAATAATAGACAGAAAAGGGAAAATAATGTTAATTTGGATTCATATTTTTGTCCTCTTAGATTTCTTGAGACTTCTTTTCTCTTTGTCTGCGTAATTTAACGAAGGCCTGGGCTTCTCTCTCGCCTTTCCTGGTCTCAAGTAACTTCAAGGTATTTTCACCTACAAAAACAGAGATAGCATGAGGTTATATTGAATTGCTGCATATGACAATTAAAAAAAAAAAAAAAAATTATATATATATTAGACACTACTGTCGAAAGTTTTAAAAGAAGTAGCTATGCTCACCAAGGCTGTGTATATTGATAAAAAATAAATAAATAAAAATTAAATAACCATTTTCTATTTGAATATACTTTAAAATGTAATTTATTCCTGTGATGCAAATCTGAATTTTCCGCAGCCATTTTTTCAGTCTTCAGTGTCAGACGACCCTTCGGAAATCAGCCTAATATGCTGATTTGCTGCTCAAGAAACATTTATTATAATCAATGTTGAAAACAATTTTGCTGCTTACTATTTTTGTGGAAACCATAATTTTTTTTAGTTTCTTTGATGAAGTGAAAGTTCAAAAGAACAGCAATTATATGAAATAGAATTTTTTTTGTAACATTTTAATGTCTTTACTATCAGTTTTGATCAATTTAATGTGTCCTTGTAGTAGTCAACTTCGTCATTCCAATTTATTTGTTTCTTTTGTGAAACATGATCTAAATGTAAACAATTTTACATAAACAGTACAGATGATTAGTTTCTTAATGCACTAAATATTGTGCTTATAACAGGAAGTGACATACTGTTGGGTTTGGGGTGCATCAAAGGCAAGCGGATCTGTGCAGGTGTGGGATTATTCTGTCCACCTCCGACTCCTGGCACCGCTTTAAGAGAGAGGAACGCCTCTCCTTCGAAGTCATCACTCCTCAAAGTGTCATGGTCCAGCACTGTCACCATCAGACAAGCTCCAGGAGACTGGCACTGATCTATTGAAATGATACTGTGCCCCCCAGAGGACAGAAACCGCATTACAACCATAAAACAACAACAGTCTAAAGCCAGCCATCTTTATTCAGTTTAACAGTTTGTATTTGCTCTCTCTCTCTTTGTCTCTCTTTCTCTGGGATGTACAACATGCTAACAGGCTACCTGATGTGGATTGAGCTAATGAGTGAACATAGGTGACAGGTTACTGAAAGGTTTTAAAAACCCTCAATTTGGGCTTTCCACAAAAAGAGAACTGGAAAATGGAAGTTTGTATGTGGTGTGTAGTTTTGAAGGAATTAGTGAGATTATTTGAATGTGTGGTTTGTAAATAGGAGAAAAAGACGACGACTTCATTTAAGAATGAGAGGGAGAAGGATTTTTCTATGGAAGCTTATTTCTGCCACGGAATTAAAATATAAAAAAAGGTAATTGCAACTTTTTATCTCACAATTCTGCCTTTTTTCCCGTCAAATTGTGACTTTTTATCTCACAATTCCTTCAAACTGTGAATTTATTAATTGCAAGTTAATTCTCACTTTTTCTCAGAATTCTCACAATTCAATTTTTTTTTTGTTTTTGTTTCTGCCATGAAATAATAAAAACTAAAAAAAAAGGTAATTGTGAATTATCTGACAATTTTGACTTTTTCCCACAATTGGGAAAGTCTCACAATTCTCACTTTTCTTCTTTGTGAGTCTATATCACAATTGCAAGTTAATATCTTGCAATTTTGCCTTTTTTTCCTCAGAATTTTAAGAAAAAGTCTGAATTGTGAGATAAAAAAGTTGCCTTTTTTAATTCTCTTCTGAGAATCTAGCTAGAGAGCTTTGATAAAAAAGAGACTTTGGATTCTAAAAGTGAACAGAAACCGCATGTTTACATACAATTCAAAAGACTCTTCAAACAGTGGGTTGAGATCGCAGTTCTTGATTTTGGTGGATCGTGGTTCTACTTGAGAGAACACATGCTTTGGTTCTAGAGACAGCTGAACGAAAGGGTCACTGGAACCTGTAATGGACAAAATCCAGTTTCATAAACTCGAAAGGGATCAGAGGCACCAACTGCCAATTCTGATATTTATCTAATGCAATGACAGAGAATTTTAAGTGTTGTCCGTTTCAGAGCACCATAGATACAAGACCTACTATCTCTTGATTTATCAATTTCTTCTGGAAATCCCACAGATTTTCACATTTTTTAGAGTAACCAGCATAGTATAAAATGTTTGTCTTCTCACCATTTGAGTCGAGAGGAATTAGATTGATCGCGTTGAGAACCTCTACATGCAGTTTGTTTTCTGAGCGTTTGTATGAGGTGATGAGAGTAACAGCTCCGTATTTCTCTCCATTAAACACTTTCTGTGGGAAATGTAAACAAATCCATGTCAGTAACACTTCGCTGGGTCTTATGGGTGATTTCCTAAACTTGGTGATTTCCTCACCTGTTCCCACACTTTTCTCTCAAAGAACTTCTCTATCAGCTGATTACAGCTTAAAGAGTTTTGTGTCAGGTTTGCCCGTAGCGTCTGAGTGAACAAAAATTAAATGCACATATTTGAGTTGGAGCGGAAAGGGAAGAAAAACAACATGTGAAGAGAATAAAACAACACCACTGACCTTATATTCCTCAGTATGTAGTGTTTCAAGAGAAAGTCCATTCCCTTCAGCATGAAAACACTGTTCTAAGCACTGCCAGAGAACAAACACATAAAAGTACATTTCTGAAGAACATATAAAATAAAGTTTAGAAACAAACCACACTATTTGTGCTATAGTTTGTGTCTCTGTCACAAATGGTACAAGACCAGTTACATGCTAAAGTGTAATATTTAGCATTAGGCTGAAAAACTGACCTGCAGTGTGTACAGTAATCTCTGAAAGTAAACCACGTTATTGTCCTCCTGCAGAGACATCTGATGCAGAATCTTAACCGAGTTCATCCACAACGGTGTAAGAAGACTGTCAGAGAAAATATCATGAAGGCTGATCATAGCTGACTACAGTAAAAACAACCAAAATATACAGATACAGTCAGGCTGAAAAAAATGTTAAGATACCTATTAAAATTCTCCTGAACTAAATTCTCATTCATATACTGCAGTTCTTTCTCAAGATATTTCATCAAAGGAACCACGGCCTGTAGATAAGAGAGTCAGACACTTAGTGTTACAATGGTTTAGGAAAATGTAATTTTATGCCTCAGGCTGATAAAACATTTCCCTTACGTCTTCTGTAGTTCTGGAGGGAAGCCTCTGACGTGAAGCCATGCTGCGAACATGTGCCTCAATGTCTGTGTTTAACTAAAAAGAGACAAAAGAAACAGTTACACTTTATTTCGATAGTTCAATTCAGATCTTCTACAAACTATAAGACTGTTAGGTTAATGTTGCTTATAGGGCCAGATTTACTAACAGCTTGCACCAGCACAAACCGTCTTTTGGTGTTAAAATAGTACAGTCAAGATTTACTGAAGATGCGCAGTGAAGAATTAGCACTGAAAAGGCGTGGACACAGTTTTTGCACTTGACCTTATTGAATATGCATATGCAGGGGAGAAGAGTATTAAAATAAATCATGCAACGAGATTTACTAACGCTTGTTTTATGGAATTGCGCTCTAACGCTAATTTGCCCTGTTTAGTAAATCTGGCCCCTGGTTAGTAGAATGTCTTTTGGGGGACCATCAAAATAAAGTTTTAGCAGATATTAAGCAGACACTCTAATAATACTCCAATGACTGTTAGTTGATGTAGTTGTAAAGTTACTAAAGTGAACTATCAAAATAAAGTGTTACCCAAGAAACATGTAAAATGTGTGTTCTGGTTGTTGTGAAAGTGTCTTATTGCACCTTCTCAGGAAGAGCTCATGTAGATGAGAGAGAGGTTATAACACTACCTGTTTCTCTGTTCAGCAAAAAAGCAACTCATTTCTGAGAACCTTTCTGATGTTGAAGTTTATTATTCACATCATACTTTGAGAACAGTATACCAGTTTGGAGACACCTACTCTCAACAGTGATATCATCAAAACTAAAATGACACAAATGGAATCTTTCACTGATGTGAGGGATGCTACCTTTTTCCCGAGTGTTTCAACTGCAGAGCGAATCTCTCGGTTCAAGGCGGACTGTGTGTGCTGCAGCTGTGATGGAAGTGTGTTCTGGAACTGAGTATCTCCAATCACGTGTCGCGTGCGTTCCCAGAGCCCCGCCCAGTTTAGCTGCTGTGGTAGACGTGTCAAAACTGTGTGGAGATGCTCTAGATCGTTCACCACCACGCACAGCTAAATATACATAAACCATGAAGAGCTAGGGTAAAACATGCAGATGATCACATGAAAACAGTGCAAAGTTAGACCACACACCACGTACATCGTCAGCTCACCATTTTTATAGCACTTTCTCGATCTGAGTCGACAGAGAGCTCCTTCACTCGAGCCTTCAGCATCTGACAGTACGTTGATGCAATCTTACACACATCCTGTAACAAACAATGCATATTCATACATCCCACAATTGAATTAAATGCTAAACTGTGTGTGTGTGTGTGTGTGTGTGTGTGTGTGTATGTGTGTACCTCTGTGAGTTTGACCATAAGCATGAAGGCCTCCTCCGGGTCAGGCCAGCTCAACTGCTCCCAGAGCTGAGCAACAGGATGCAAACATGCAGCAATATCAACTGCAGAAGAGCTGTGCTTGATGGGAACTCCTCCAGTCTGCAGCGGCTGCAACTACAAAAGAGAGAAAGAGAATCCGAGCGTGTAGTTTCCCTCAGCTATTTTTATTTTTGCTTAATGGGAATGCACAAGAAGAATGACAAAACTGTTTTTACCAAAAGTGTTTCAGACCATCTTACCTGATCCACTTGCACAGCTTTTTCCACCCTCTCCATTGTGGTGCTAAAGGCTTTGTTTAACCAGTATGGAAGAGCATCTCTGAAGTCCTCATGAAATCTTGTGAGCTGTAGTAACTTCCCCCTAAAAGAGAAGTCAAATCTTCATGTTTAAAGGGATAGTACACTCAAACTAAAAATTCTGTCATCATTTACTCCCTCTCACGTTGTTCCTGTATGACTTTGTTCTTCTGTGGAACACAAAAGATGATATTTTGAAGAATGTTGTTGGCAACCAAACAATTTCATGTTCCATTGACTTCCATAGTATTTTTTTTGTCCATACAATGAAAGTCAGTAGGACACAAATCCATTTAGTTGGCAACATTCTTCAAAATAAATTTTTCTGTGTTCCACCAAAGAAAGGAATAAAGGAATAGTTCACCCGAAAAAAAAAAAAATTGCTTACAATTTACTCTCCAATTTAAAGTTAAAACACCTTAATGATAGATTTGTTTACAAACAGGCAGCATTTCACTTCATAAGATGTTAATCGATGGACTGGAGTCGTGTGGATTACTTATTTGTGGATTATTGTGATGTTTTTATCAGCTGTTTGGACTGACATGACCCATTCACTGTAGAGGATCCGTCTTTACTCTCATCTACATCTTGGATGGCCTGACAGTGAGTAAAATTGTAATTTTTGGGTGAACTATCCTAGATGCTAAGGAAGTCAGTACATTGGGTTGAGATTTTGAATACATCACAAAATAATGTGTACTGTATGTAACAACTCAGAAGTTACAGCTGATTACAGGACTGACTGACCTTTTTTGTAAGAAGGCTTTGTCTTTGTGAATAGCTTGCAAGGTGAGATAAACAGGAAACAGGCTGTTTGCTAACGGCTGATCCATTTGATTCTCCAACTGAGAGAGTGTAGCTCGTAACTCATCAGCCAGCTGTTCACACACACACAACAAATAAGGGACGACCAATGATCAACTGACCTTAGAAAAAGACTGATCATAGAAAAAATGCACAGTAGTTTTATGTATATTTCTTGATTCTCACCAGAGAGTCCAGTTTTTGGTAAACCACAGTGAAAACATCCAACTGCACAGCACTGGAAATAGAGAGAGAGAGAGAGAGAGAGCATATTTTACATTTTACATATTGTCAATGACGTGATGGACAAGAATGTCTGTCAAATTAACTGTCCATTAATTTTAATGGCTCAAAAATGGCCAAGAAACAAGTTCAAGAACTGTTCAGATTAGGCCTTCTCAGTGAAAATATATCCAATAAGCAGCACATGTATTCAGCTGCAACATCCTGAAGAAATTCAATGTTTAGAAGTTAATTAGCTTACTAAGTTACAACAGAAATGAACCTTATAAAAGATATTATAGATGCATTAGTTACATTTTCAAATGTCCAGTTCATTATTCTTACCTGACAAACACTTTATTCCAGACATCTTTACCGAGTCGAATGTCTTCTTGTACTTCTCCAATCAACCGAGAGAGGGCGCTAATGGTCTCTAATGGATCCTGTCAAAGAGCACTTATAAAGAACCTGAACTTACTGGAATAATATATGTTTTATACACATATAGAATGAATGTCAATAATCTACATGGTTTCTTACCTTAGTCATGGGTTGATGTAAACCTTTTTTAATGTTAAACCACTCTTCTGTGCCATTCTGGGAGAAAAGGAACATGGTTTAGGTGACTAAAGCTGAGTCGCACATATAAAGCCCAAAAACTGGCCTGTTTGTTCTCATATACAGAGAAAAACATTATTTTGGACAGGTGTGAAAAAGGTATTTATTGTGATGTACAGTATCATGTAAGATCTTTATACTGAATAGCTTTAATAATAATTTGTTACTCACAACAACAGCATCTGTGACCTCAACATGTAAGTCAAACTGAGCAGGATTGAGCTTCTGAAATGCTCGGGTCTTACAAATCTGAACAAGAACTCTGCATAGATCAAAACATAAACATAAATATACTTTTTGAGAGATTTGTGTAAAAACGATATACAGTGGCTTGCAAAAGTATTCGGCCCCCTTGAACTTTTCCACATTTTGTCACATTACAGCCACAAACATGAATCAATTTTATTGGAATTCCACGTGAAAGACCAATACAAAGTGGTGTACACGTGAGAAGTGGAACGAAAATCATACATGATTCCAAACATTTTTTACAAATAAATAACTGAAAAGTGGGGTGTGCGTAATTATTCAGCCCCCTGAGTCAATACTTTGTAGAACCACCTTTTGCTGCAATTACAGCTGCCAGTCTTTTAGAGTATGTCTCTACCAGCTTTGCACATCTAGAGACTGAAATCCTTGCCCATTCTTCTTTGCAAAACAGCTCCAGCTCAGTCAGATTAGATGGACAGCGTTTGTGAACAGCAGTTTTCAGATCTTGCCACAGATTCTCGATTGGATTTAGATCTGGACTTTGACTGGGCCATTCTAACACATGGATATGTTTTGTTTTAAACCATTCCATTGTTGCCCTGGCTTTATGTTTAGGGTCGTTGTCCTGCTGGAAGGTGAACCTCCGCCCCAGTCTCAAGTCTTTTGCAGACTCCAAGAGGTTTTCTTCCAAGATTGCCCTGTATTTGGCTCCATCCATCTTCCCATCAACTCTGACCAGCTTCCCTGTCCCTGCTGAAGAGAAGCACCCCCAGAGCATGATGCTGCCACCACCATATTTGACAGTGGGGATGGTGTGTTCAGAGTGATGTGCAGTGTTAGTTTTCCGCCACACATAGCGTTTTGCATTTTGGCCAAAAAGTTCCATTTTGGTCTCATCTGACCAGAGCACCCTCTTCCACATGTTTGCTGTGTCCCCCACATGGCTTGTGGCAAACTGCAAACGGGACTTCTTATGGTTTTCTGTTAACAATGGCTTTCTTCTTGCCACTCTTCCATAAAGGCCAACTTTGTGCAGTGCACGACTAATAGTTGTCCTATGGACAGATTCCCCCACCTGAGCTGTAGATCTCTGCAGCTCGTCCAGAGTCACCATGGGCCTCTTGGCTGCATTTCTGATCAGCGCTCTCCTTGTTCGGCCTGTGAGTTTAGGTGGACGGCCTTGTCTTGGTAGGTTTACAGTTGTGCCATACTCCTTCCATTTCTGAATGATCGCTTGAACAGTGCTACGTGGGATGTTCAAGGCTTTGGAAATCTTTTTGTAGCCTAAGCCTGCTTTAAATTTCTCAATAACTTTATCCCTGACCTGTCTGGTGTGTTCTTTGGACTTCATGGTGTTGTTGCTCCCAATATTCTCTTAGACAACCTCTGAGGCCGTCACAGAGCAGCTGTATTTGTACTGACATTAGATTACACACAGGTGCACTCTATTTAGTCATTAGCACTCATCAGGCAATGTCTATGGGCAACTGACTGCACTCAGACCAAAGGGGGCTGAATAATTACGCACACCCCACTTTTCAGTTATTTATTTGTAAAAAATGTTTGGAATCATGTATGATTTTCGTTCCACTTCTCACGTGTACACCACTTTGTATTGGTCTTTCACGTGGAATTCCAATAAAATTGATTCATGTTTGTGGCTGTAATGTGACAAAATGTGGAAAAGTTCAAGGGGGCCGAATACTTTTGCAAGCCACTGTATATATATATATATATATATATATATACTGTGTGTTACCTGAGCAGTGTATGTAGACGTGGTGTTGTTTTAGGGGTTGGAGGATAGATGTCCCTGTATTTGGACACTAAGCAGAGCCCATACTGCAGAAACCCATGTAGAGAGTCACCTAGCTCCTGTTTCTGTTAGCATACAAACACGTTTAATATGTTTTGAATATGTTTTCTATTTTTATATATTTTAAAATGTAACTTATTCAACTGATAGTTAAGCTGCATTTGTATCAGCCACTACTTCAGACTTCAGTGTCACATAATCCATCAAAAATCATTATAATATGCTGATTTGGTTTTAAATATTATCATTCAAAAGTTTAGGGTCAGAATTTTTTTTGAAAGAAATTAATACTTTTATTCAGCAAGGATACACTAAATGGATAGTTCACCCAAAAATAAAAATTCTCTCATCATTTACTCACCCTCAAAAAAAAAAAAAAAAAATTTCAACCAGCAACTTGAGGGTGTCAATGTCTACCAGCAACTTGAGGGTGAATAAATGATGAATTTTCTGAATTTTCATGTTTGGGTGAACTCTCCCTTTAATGCGCCCTTGCCGAATAAAAATATTTTAAATTGATAAAAGTGACAGTAAAGACACACATACATATATGTCACAAAAAACAAAAAAATGAACAAAAGTCTTTGAAATATTTGTCATGTAACATTTTTAGCTGCTGATAAAATGTTTGGCTTTCTTATGACAGTAAAAACAGCTCAGCTTTACCACAGCATGACGATGAGACTTGATGACTTGATATCAGCCCACAACACTGATGATTTATGCGATAAATTGCTAAAACATCATGTGACGCTGTTGCAACCTCCCTGCTCGTGATGCAGTGTATAAAGTACTTTCTAATTCTGTACATCTACACCCACTCTGAAAGCTGTGTGTTTCAGCAGGAGCAAAATACCC
Organism: Tor tambroides; assembly: GCA_021397915.2. NCBI lineage: Eukaryota > Metazoa > Chordata > Actinopteri > Cypriniformes > Cyprinidae > Tor > Tor tambroides. The sequence goes on from JAFVLL020041873.1 coordinate 13,419, forward strand.
CACAAGAATCACCAACCTGCAGGTAGGGGAGTTCCTGTTGGTCCCAGTGGTACTCTATACTGGTTAGCTGCTGGAAAAGTACAGTTGAGTCCACCTCCAGGGTTTGGAAAAGTTTGCTGTAGGCCACCCACTTCCTGTGTAGCACCACAAACAACCCACACGTATGCAAAAGAGATTTAAATCCATTACATTTAAACAGCATGCTGACACTGTTGAGCTCATCGTACTGGGTATATAGTTAAAAACTGTCCCTAAAACATACAAATCAACACAGTCTGGTCTGCTGTTTTCATTTTATCAATCTTGCTTCCAGATCAGTGTGATGTACAGTAAGATATGTTCTTACGCCAAGTCTTGGAGAAAAGGTGAAATGTCATTCTGGTTGGCGTAGTGCTCGAGCAGGGCCGTCCCCTCTCCACACAACTCTCCTTTCCACGGATTACTGTCCTGAGGGGCGAGAGTAGAGTAGCATTGAAAAACAGAGAGACGCAGACAGTGTTGTGAAATGAAAAGCTGAATTTAAAATTTACAGTACATAAACAGTATTGTGAAGCAGGAAGTGATTTTGTCGCTTACACAACCAGTGGCCGTTTAAGATATTTCATCATGTTTAGAGAAGCTTTCATAAATTCTCTGTTAAAGACGTACCTGTTGTTTGGAGATATGGGCTTGAACAAACTGCTGCAGGATGCCGCAGTAGTTCACATAAGGACTGCGTCCAGCACTCAGGGTCTCATCTCTCTGTAATAAATGAATCAAATAAAAATTGAGTTTAGGATCTGTTGTTCAGTCAATACTGAGTAAATAAATGATCTGAAGTATACTAGAAGTATAATAGTCAGTTTGCAGTGTTCATCTCTGGTTTGGTCTGTTTCAAAGGTGTCAAGACCAGTGTACAAACATATGCTTTTTTCAGATTATATCTCACAACTTTGCCACACTGAGTGTCTTTCACTTTAGATAACATACTTCACATGAGTGTTATTTCAGTATTATTTATATGCTATCACAGTTGTTTTTTTACTTTTATTTTTATATTTAGTTTTAATTTTTTGTTTTGTAATTTTGTAATATGCTTTTGGCTTTTGTATTAGGTTTTTTTTCCCCTTAAATGTTACCATTTAGATTGAATTAGTTTTTTATTTTAGTTTCACAGTACGTTTTTATATGTTTCCAGTTAGTAATTTTAGTGCTTTAACTGATATTTATTGTAGTTAGTTGTCAAGGCAGTTTCATCTCCATTAAAGTTTTTTATCTAATACTTGTATTTTAGTTTATTTCAGCTTTATTTCAAGTAATAATGTGTTATTAGTTTTAGTTTTAGCTAATGATATTAACCCTGCCATACATTCTAATGCATAGATATTTATGTTCAGTTTTCTAAAAAATTTAGTTCAAGATGAACTGAAAATAAGACCACATGCTCTGGTCATTCACACAGTTGCACTTCACTTTTTAAAAATGTATTTTAAAATGACACTTCTTTAAAAAATATGTACTTGCAACACAGTAGAAGATCCCTTTGTGATCTTTACTTTGTGATGAGTTAACCAAACAAAAACCACCACTTTTAAGTAGTGGACAACTTGATGGCCTGATGATTAACACAGGAGAAAAAAAGCTTTCACCTCTTTATGAATGAATTTAAGCTGAAGATGACACTGTCCTCTGTCCGGATAGGTCTCTGTTCGGGGCTCCAGGTTATACCATGTGTCCTCTGTGCAATGCAGGTCCTGCCCACAACACACATACAGTACATGAAGCACATGCCATGCAACAGAATATGTGAGACTGAGATATCTTTGTACATTATAATATTTCTTTAAATAAGGTAAGAACTGGAACTGATATATAGAAAATCAAAATGATGAGCACTGACTAGTGTTATGCAAAATACCTTCAGCTTTAGAACAACATTCCCCAAAAAATCATCCTGGCCTTTCTCTTTTTTTACATCTTTTATCATCCTGTAACGAGACAGTTGAACACTCAGCATTAAATTAAACGTCAGTACTTCAGACTTATTTAAACATTTTTAAAAATGGGTTGTATTATTTAAAAAGCTTTAAACCTTTTAAGTCCATGGATGTTTGTACGAAACTCGTCAAATTTTTGCACTAGTGACACTTCTTCATCTTTGTCCCTATAAAACAAACATGACTGCGGTGCTTAGAATTAAAACATTCTATAAAATATACAGTACAATACAATCAGTATTTTCACGCACCACATCTCAATGTGGAAATTGGCATTGGAGATGTCTTCAAATTCCCTGTAGAAAGAAGCAAGCGTTGAGACAAAAAAAATCAGTCAGCAAGTTGTAAGAACAACTGGTCAAATACTCTCTCTATAGAAGATATGCCCACTCACAGTTTGAAGGTCTCGTCCCAGATGGGGTTGAGTGTCTGCTTCTTTATGGTTGTCTGCAACACTTGCCCTTTAGCTGAATCCCGCACTACTGCTTTCTGAGGTTTACTGGATGATCCACTACTATGAGACTCCTTGTCTTCATATAGGAATGACAGCAGGCAGTACGGATCACTGAATCCTGTTATCAAATATGCAGATACATGTAGAGGTTGACTGAATAGTAGTTATTTTAAAATCATGAAAATCCATTATGAAGCAATAGATATGGTTGTGTTTTTATGTTTATTATACTATTCTGTAAAATTAGCAACCCTTGGTCAACAAAAAACAGATAAAATCACCACTAATGTCCTTCCCCAGAATTCCCTTGGCTTGTTTCACTGTAACCATGAGGCAGTAGACTGGGGCCTATTTGTGGAGAAATTCAGTAATTCAGTAAATAACAACATAATAAATATAATAATATCATTTATTTTTAAAGGCTATTTACATGCGGCATAGGCAGCTGACTGTACATTATGCCTTATATATTACATATATGTGGATTATATTTTTATGTCACATTCTTTGACATTATTTTTACCAGCAAGCTCTGGACTTTTTCACTCAAGGTTTTATGCTCATCCTCTGTCATGGAGAATGCCTGTCAGAGAAGAAATATTTAAGAATCAGATTTTTTAAAAGTACAAAATGCAACTATAAAATAAATATAAACCATACTGTAAAATATACAAGACTACAAACAAATTTAGAAAAGTGTTACCTCTTTGATATAGCTTTGTAACCGCTTGGCACTGTATTGCTCTTTTGTGTGTGGTTTTCCTAACATATGAGTGATTGTGTACAGAAGCTCCTTGTACAGCGGTTTAAGCTGCAGACAATAATAGTCATTATTCCACAAAGCTCACTGGAAAATACTTGAAGTTATCAGCCTCTGAATCATTACCTCCTTCTCTTTATGTCTCTTTTCACTCTCCTCTGGGTTCTCAGAGTCTTTGAAATCCTGAGGGTTAAATTACATTTGAGTATATTTTGTTTACATAATACAATGTACTTCTTAAAAAAAAAAAAAAAATAGAGCTAGCATCCATAGAGTTTTAAAATCTCTTCAGAAAATATGTGGGAACCTTTCTGTTCAGTTTTCTGGTCATGCCCATTCTCCGGGCAGGGGAGGACTGAGAAAGAAAGAAGTTTTTCAATTAAATTCAGAAATTTAGAGAGAAATTCAGAAAGAAAGAAAGCATAAATTATTACACAGTACCTGCCTCTGTCGGATTCGACTGGACCCTGTACTTTCAATGTGGGTCTACAGATATAAACAAATGAAATCCTATTTTCATTGCTATAAAACATCCAGCAGAAATGGAATCATTAATATCACATAAACCCTTTTGTAATCAGTTATCAAGTGTCGGGCTCCCAATGGAACATGCCCATGCAAATGCATGATTGTTGGCCTATCTTCTCTGCAGCACTTCCTTATTATTAGCAATAAGCAAACTTCATCATAGTGACCCACCATCATGGGTTTAGGATGTTGCTAGTGTGCAGAGAGTAAAGACACCTTGTTTTTACTGAAAAATATGTAATAATATTTAATAAATGGATTAAATGTCAAATTATGTCCCCTGTAATAGAAACCATTTTTAAATATGACATTTATTTGTATGTTTTATATTTTATTACTTTATTTAATATGAATTTTATATTATATTATTTTATTTTGTACATCAAGACTTTATGTTAAAATGTTTCTTTTTATGTAACTGCTCACCATTTCAATTATTATTATTATTTGCATTTAATATAATAACTAAAGAGAGTCCTTCAGTGAATATGAGGTCACTAAACTGAATGATAATTATAAAAGACTTACACAATTAGTTTCAAATTATTTTAGTATAGCACTGCAGGACACTGCTGTCACTGTTTGACATGTCATGTCAGTTACCCTAAACTCACGTCACTGCTGTGAGCATGCAACATATAAAACATTGCTTTGACCCCAAAAAGATAAAGATTTTTAAAAACTCATGCATTTACTAACCTCTTTAGGAGGAAGAAGTAGATTTTCCCCTTGTGTGGACGCCCCATCTTGGACTGGAACCATATTTTACAGCTGTACTCCTCACTCCTCACCCGATTATTCAGCTCTCCTAAACACAAGCAACGTAAGTATGTGACAGATGTTCACAGCTTTTCTTTTGTTATATCAAATAGTCAACCGCTTAAATGGACATAAGTGTTGAGTCTTCAAAAATGTCTCATGTTTATGAGCGCAGTGTTTCATTTAGAGTGCGGAAGTTGGTGTTTCCTGTTATAGGTCGGACCTGCAACTGAACTGTTTCTTCATACAGCAGAAACTGCTACCACGTCGTCTCCTCCTGTTGTTCTGTCACTCCATCTTCCTTCCTCTCTCTCAGCGCACCACTCTATGCCACTCATTCTTTATCTTTATGTATTTAGAGTCTATTTAAACCAGCACGATGCAGTCTTGGTAGCTTCTTTTCAAACAGGATGCTCTGCTCTCATAGTTTCCATGGTTTGACATAGTGCATGTCACCCGTCTGTAGCTGTAGCACACTAACTATGCATCACATAAAGTGGCTGGTTCTTGTAGTGTGTTATCCGTTCTGGTGAATATCAGCAGATAACATTCAGTAATAATGGAGAACACCACTGATTTGCATTAGGAGAGGAAAAAGCTTAAGACCGCAAAGCAACAATGGTTTTGAATCTAACAGGTCCCAAATTCTTTTGGGAAGAATCAATGGGAGACTGTGTTTCTTAAAATAAAGATTAACTTTTACAGTGCTCATTAATCTGAAGATATTGACTAGACTGAATGCAGACTTAAATCTTAAAGCAACTGTAAAATAAAAGAAAGTAAAGGGAAAGGAAGCTATTTTTTTTTTTTTTTTCTAAAAATGGTCTAAAGTTTTTTTGGTCTAAGTTTTTTGTTTGTTTGTTTTTTGTTTTCTACTGAAATAAATAACTGGAAACAAACAAACAAACAAACAAACAAACAAACAAAACAACAACACCATATAGAATAAACCAAGGACCATTTGTATTCTCTACACTAAAAGGAAAAATGCCGAACTATGTCCAGAGGCATAATTGCATAATTTTGTTATTAAGCATAATTTTCCATGCAGAGAGCGTGGCATTTCTGTTGGGTTGCTGAATCAGTAATCTGCAGCAAACACTGTGATGCTAGTGTTTGGAAAGTCTGAGTCATTCATTATTATTCACATTTTTGATCCCACCAGTATGTAATTTCCCCATTTTCCCTTCTATATTTAGAGCTGTAAATCTCCAAGGGGGCTGCAAGATGTTTCAGTATAATATAATAATATAATATAATATAATATAATATAATATAATATAATATAATATAATATAATATAATACATGTGCATCTCAATAAATTAGAATGTCGTGGAAAAGTTCATTTATTTCAGTAATTCAACTCAAATTGTGAAACTCGTGTATTAAATAAATTCAGTGCACACAGACTGAAGTAGTTTAAGTCTTTGGTTCTTTTAACTGTGATGATTTAGGCTCACATTTAACAAAAACCCACCAATTCACTATCTCAACAAATTAGAATATGGTGACATGCCAATCAGCTAATCAACTCAAAACCCCTGCAAAGGTTTCCTGAGCCTTCAAAATGGTCTCTCAGTTTGGTTCACTAGGCTACACAATCATGGATATTGTTTGGACGCAACAAAAAAAATTAACGCAACATCTTTGGTAAATATTTTACTAAAATAGTTTACTTTAGTTTGTATTATAATGCTTATATTCCACCCTGGGTGTGTGGTACATTAGTAGTATTGTGTTGTGCTATACTGTTTGTTGTAGCCGTATTGAAATTCATATTGTATGTATGTTGTTCGTTGTGCTGCAAGTCATATTCCTGAATGCTAATAAATTTGGACGCACTAGGAAAGGCGCAGCTTCCTGTCCATCATATTAAACCTACATCAGCAGGCGCCGCTGGTGTAGTGGTATCATGCAAGATTCCCATTCTTGTGACCCGGGTTCGATTCCCGGGCGGCGCACAACTTCTTAAACTTTCAATATGAAGCAGAAATATTACCAAAGAGCAAGCGTTGGATGTCAACCGACTCAGCTATCATAATCAAAAACCTACTGATAAAGCACAACGCCTGTGAACATTTCAAAATTACTAATGTCAAGCCTGGTCTCTTTCTAATACAGTAGATTTTGCTCACGACATTTACTGAGTGTGATGATAAGGCACTGTTTTACAGGTATTTAAATCGTTTTTGTTTTTCGTTCACTGTAAACCAAATATCTCGCTTTTGTTGCTGCTTGCCTTCAAAGACTGCTCGAGCGCGGGCTGTGAAGGAGCACTTCATTGGTTGGACCAACTGAAGGAATATGCCGCCTTCATTGAACACTGAACATTTGGTGTTGAATGTGGCTTGATCGTGAAAGGGAGCGGAAAGTGTGTAAAAAACGACCAATGCAATGACAGTATACAATTAGTAGTTACTGTTATTTATGAATTATATAAAGAAAACGCCGGATCCCACTGGAGCTTTTTAAAGAAGCTAAAACGAGTTTGATCGGCTTGGTGTTTCGATTGAGTGAAAGATTCAATGAATCACTCAGCCAATGGCGTATTTCTGAACGAATATGAATGAATCTTTTGGTGAAGCGATTCAAAAGATTCACTTGAATGAACCAAAGCATCTGGCGTCCACATTTTCAGGTGGTATATAATTGTTGCTATTGTAAACCATAGCTGGATGATATTTCATTTACAGACACAGACTTCCGCGAACATTTAATCCACAGCCATGGACAAATACTCTCTCCAAGGAAACTAAAGTAAACAATTATGTTTTACTACTGTTGAAACTGCTAACTTCATTATATTATATTGGAGGATTTTTGGCTAATGTTACTGCCTTCTTAGTATACATTTCTTGTATGTGGTGGATAAAATACGCCTGCTAAATGAATACATGTAAGCGAAGGTAGCCCGTGGGATGTCATTTTGTGAACTGAAGTGCTTCTGTTGTTGTTGCTTTGCAACATGCGTCTTAAGTTTGTGTAAAGTTTCTAGGGTGTAACTGAAAGTTTGAGACAGTAACTGAAGTCTGTTCAGTGAATGTAATAATTTCTGTGATTTATAATTTCTTACCTATTTTGTGTTTTAAAAACAGCACACTTGAATGGATCCGCACATTTCTGGATTATTAACATGACTGAAGTGAAATGATTAAGGGGAGAATCTGGTGATTCAGTGCTCGAATGGTCTTGTAAAGGAGAGGATGGTGAGTTCAGCATTTGTGGACACTGTCAGTCGTGCGTCCTCTCTGAGAAACTGCACCACTCCGCTCAGTGGATGAAAAAGGCTGGAGGAGCATCCCAGAGGAGGTTTCTCACTGGCCTCCTTGTGCAGTGCCACAATCTTCAAATCCTGGAGAATCTTCAGAGTGTTTTACAAGTGACATCAGGCAAGGATTTCACATATGCCAGGTCCAGAGGCCAACTCAGCTGACCTGAGGACTCCATATGGAGCATGGATGGAGCTCTGGACACAAAGCTGAAAGGATTTGACACTTTGGAAAATTAGGAATGGTTTAGGAAGAGCCCAGACTGGATCAAGTCCAAGTATGTGCTGGGGCTCTTGTCTTTATGTGACACCTCTCTTTTGCACATGTTGGGAAATCTGGTGCATATCCTGATTGTTTGGGAGAAACACAGATTTCTACAATTCAGCAGTCCTGGTAAGAATGCACATAACACCGCCTACTGTACAATGATCGTGAAAAATAATAAAAAGCATTACATATTGGCAAATGAAAATTCACAAAAAGGATGAGCCTATACATGATTTCTAGTAAATTATAAGTGCCAAAATTAAAAGGCAGATCTTGAAATGTACAATATGTAAATATTGTACTCTCATGAGTTCAGCTTTTTTCACTGAAGTATATCAATGCTTGTAGTTGAAGTGCCACAATACTGTAGTTCTGTAAGCATTTTTTAATTAGATACATTGAAGGCTTTTAAACATGGTTGTTTTATTAAAATATAGTATCTTGCCTAATTATAGATTGTTTTGCAGAGGTCTCTGTTACAGAGTCACGCTTCTCCTACCGCTCAGAATCTGACCACACAGATCTGGATCTTCTCATCCAAGCATGTTCTGTATATGAGCCAGGTGACCTGCCTCAAGAAGCTCACCAGGACAGTAAAACAGATGTCTTAAAACAGGAGCTTTCAGAACAGAGTAAGTAGTGAGCTTTTTGTATATATCATTGGATATTCCATATTAAAGTAAATATATTTATAAATGGTGGGTCTATTCAAGTTACCCCTTTCATTATACAGTAAAAGACTCCAAATCTCTCAAGAGTATCTGTGATGAGGTTGATCTGGATATTCAGAATGTAGACCCCTGGAACAGAAGAACAAAAGGCCAAGATTCAGACTCTGACTGTTCGGATGAGCCAGATCCTGCCCTCACTGTTGTCCCCAGGTCATCAAAATCTCTGTCAGGGGTCAGCAGTCATAGAGATTTTATTCGAAGCCTGCCAGTCGAAATTGCAAAGAGGATTTTAGGTAAGTCTGATTTTTCCACACATGGAGCTATTAGGAGTTTGACTGGTCAGACTTAATGTCAGAATTAAGTATAAATAGATTATATTTTAATTCTGCATAATGTCTGTCATAGTTCAGCAACAGAAAATATATCTACCTTTTTCAAAAAAAAAATCTTTCTTTTTCTTTTGACAATCTCAGATGTTATAACTTTAGTGGCTTTATTTCAGTTTGGTTGATATATGAGTGCATGCTTATTTAATGTCCTTTGTAGGCATCACCTTGTTCTTTTCAGACCTATGAAATAGTCTAGACTCATGCTGCTATAGAAACAACTTTATTGCCTGTGGACAAGAGGGTTAGGCTGACTCTAAAAAAAGACTTAAGACCTAGGCCCGGTTTCACAGACAGGGCTTAGACTAAGCCAGGATTAGGCCATAGTTCAATTAGGACATTTAAGTAATTTTTTATAAATGTGCTTAGGAAAAAACATTACTGGTGTGCATCTTGAGACAAAACAGAGGCACTGATATATTTTAAGATTGCAAGTTTCTTTCAGTTGAAACAGCTCAGACTTAGATTTTAGTCTAGGACTAGGCTTAAGCCTTGTCTGTGAAACCGGGGCTTAGAAACTGAACTTAAACCAGGCTAATGGCAACAAATATCTTTTCAAGAGGTCTAATTCTAAGAGAACTAATATTTCTGAAATTACTCAGAATTAATCAGAAATTCTTGTATCTGAGCTTTAGTTGCCATACATGTATGTTATAATATATAATATTAATATATCTTCATGCATTTATATTAAATTGTCTTTTTTACAATTATGCATTTTCATCCTAAAGGTAGCCTAGCAGTATCCAGACATATAGACACATAGCAGTTATTCAGACGTAATATATTAATCTTTTTTCTCCTGTTTTACATATTTTCATCTTTTTTTGTTATTAACACTTAGGGCTTTTGGATAAGGTCTCGCTGTCCAGCTGCAGGCATGTGTCCATGCACTGGCAATGCCTAACAGAGGAGGTCTTAACCGAGATATAAGTAAAGAAGGGTGTTGAGAAACAGGCCATGATTCTGCAGGTAATAAATCATAACAAAATAAACAATATCTATGTTATTTTTGGCATGTCATCATCAGGTATCAAATATGCCCGTTTAATCAGCACGTCAGCTGGTAGAACCTGGTGTTAGCAACAGCAAGTTCATGGATTTGATTCACAGGAAACACACTACTGATAATATCCATACCTTCAATGCACAATATGTTGCTTAGGATAAATTTAAAAAATACCAATTTTGTGAGTGTGATCATGTATGATTGGTCTGTCTTTCTGTTTTCTGCCACATTGAAAGTAGTTCAAATATAACTTCATTCTCAATGTTACAATCATTTGTTTGCATTTTCAGGGTAACTCAGTGTCTAAAGTTAACCCTGTTTATGCAAAGATCTGTGAAGTTGTGTGCCAATCAGTGAGGAGGACAAGCACTTTCGGCATGGAGAATCTTTCCCCAAACATAAGCTGGTACAAAAAGCCACATTTTGCACTCTGAATAAAAACTTGAATGCACTTTTTAAAATCTTCATTATAAACGTTGCATAGATATGACTATTCCTGTGATTTAGTCACAAGAGCAAGATTTGGATTCTGTCTACAAAGGCTTTAAAACCAAGACCGTCCAATTGGAAGAACGCAACGTGTACTGTGGAGTGTATAACATATCTGTTCTGTTGGAAAGGTAGAAAACATGTAAGATTATATTGTAAGTTAAATATATAGATGCATCATAGTTTTAATACTTCCTGTCATTTTTTTTCATTTAGAGAAGATCCCAGTAGAGTCGTGCGTATGCTGGGGGGCAGTTAGTGGCGGCTGGCTCCAAGGACCGTACAATCAGACTGCTGCATGTCCCATCACTAAAAGAGATTCCTCCAGTTATCCAAGGACATGCAGGTAGTATAAGAGCAGCGCTGGTTTGTGAAGAGAGAGATCTAGTTATCAGTGCCAGCTACGATCTCAGTATCAGGTCAGTCGAACATTTCTGTGGTTGTTTAACGAAGTAAGATCACAAATGGCAGTGCTTTATTTTTGTACTCCTTTCAAAGGTGCTGGAATCTGAAGACAGGTGTATGTATGATGATATTTCATGGACATTTTGGCACTATAAACTGTCTGGATTTGTATGAAGATAGACTGGTGTCTGGAGGCAAAGACTGTAGAGTTAAAGGTAGGTAGTTATGACCTGTATACAACTATAACAACACAACTAATTCTTTCTAATGCCATTATGCCATTAAGTCTTAAGTGTCACATTATCCTCCAAAATGTATTCTAATATGCTGATTTTAATATTGCTGAAACATTTCTTCTTATTATCAATGTTGAAAACTGCTTAATATTTTTGTGGAAAATGTGATATACTTTTTTCAGGATTCATTGATGACTAGAAAGTTCAGAAGAACAGAATTTATTTGAAATAGAAATCATTATAACATTAGAAATGTTGTTCTTTCATTTTCAGTTCTTAAAGGAATAATATCTCAACCTTTTCAACGGTAGTGTATATTTTCTGCATGCCGGTACATCCAAACACTCCTTTTAGTAAATGTGTGTTGTCCTGGCCAAAATGATGCACAGTTGCCATTCTGGGATGATTAAATGTGCTGACATTAGCATATTGTCTGCACTGGCATACTCTACACAAATAGACCAAAGCCTAACAGCTTGAAAGAATATATGTAGGCCTATATCTATTTATGTATATTCCTCACAGTGTGGAACCTACTGACAGGGAAGTGTGTTGAGAATCTGAAGTTTAAACACCTTAAACCAATCGTGTGTGTGAAGATTAATGAAACTCTGGTGATCAGCAGCTGTGCGGGAGGTCATATCAGAATATGGAGCATGGAGACAGCATCACTTATAAGGGTGAGATGCTCCATGACTTTACCAGAGCACAAACATGTGCTTTTAAGCTTAGAAAAGCTTTGATTTAGAAAATTACTCATAGTAACATTTGCATTCCTGACCTCCGATAAATTTCAGCAACATGTTCTTCATGAAACAGCTACTGAATAATTGAATGCTAGATGTTCTCCCTCACTTTCCTCATTACAGCAAATCAGTGGCCACCAGGGGGCAGTGCTGTGTCTGTGCATCGATCAGTGGCATATCCTCTCTGGGGGTTCAGATGGGATGGTCAAGGTGTGGAGCACCAACTCTAGCTTCAAGAAGTGCCTGAGGACCTTCCAGCATCCAAAGTAACTAAACCAACAGTTTTGTCATCAGTGACCTTACAGCTGGTCATTCTCATTAATAACCTTTAATAGTATAATTGTGCACTAATAAATGGTTTGCTCTCTTCCGTATTCTTTGTTATAACCTTTAGAGAGGTTTTGACCATGTCTTTCCTGTTCTTGCGGATCATTACTGGCTGCATGGATGGAAAGATCCAGATCTTCAACTTCTTAACTGGAGACTGCCTGAGAGTTATTAAAACAAATATGAAGCAATGCCCTGTCCTTTCTCTGCACATGCACAACAACACGTGAGTACACCCTATGTCCGGACAAATCACACAATTTTATGATGCTGTTCTTTCTTATAATGTTATGTAATTGGAAAAGATGTTGTAATAAGGTTTGATTGATGTTTTCTGTCATGCTCTCAGTGTGGTTGTGAACAACAGAAGCAGTGTTCTGATGCTTCAGTTCGCTGAGGTTCATTGGGACTACTCTGCCAGTGCTGTGAGGAATTTTTTTGAGCACTCCCATGTCTCCCCTGAGAATGTGCTTCGGAGTGCTGAGCGGATGACTCGAGGGAGCTCATCCAGACTGAAAAATCCTTCCCACCATTTTAATAGCCTTTTAACCTCCAGTATGCAGCTTGCACAAGGTACCACCTTTCAAAAAGTACAATAAGCAGGAATTATTTATACTATTGAAATAAATATTTTGTATAAATGCATTGTTTATAGTTTGCCATGTCTTGCCAAAGAATGAGCTAATGTGGCTGACATTCATCACACTTAAAGGTGGAGTTTGTCATTTCTGCACTAATAGCATCACCAAAAAGAATTAATGATAAAAATGATGACTGTTTTCAAACGGGTTTCCCGGACACTCCTGTTTACATGTTAGTTCGCTCCTCAGCCATATTGTTAACACTATTGGCAGCTTCTGTCTGCTAGATTGGGGAAAGACCGAAATCTCTAAAACTGTTTTTCAAGATTACGTATATAATTAAACAAATTTTAACAAGATGTATAGTAATTTTTCCTCTTTAGTTCAAATCACAGTGAAAACCCCAGTATTTTTTACACATAAAAAGCAGCGGATGCCTCTATCAAAAATACAGTTGCCTCTTTTAACCATATTAACCATTACAATTTTTTGCTCACAGTCTCTTGTAAGAAAAGGGTGGGATTTAAGCTAAATGTTTGGAGAATTCCAGCATGTCACCAGAGAGAAGTCTGTCATTTCATCAGAAGATCGAGTTAAGACATTTTGATTAAACATGGTCAAAATTGCAAAAAGAAATGAAACATGCATGGATGAATCAATAACATGCATTTAGAAAATAGATAAGGTGAATTTTCTTTTCATGCCGATTTTGACATTGCTATTTTGTACCTTTAGATGCTCAGCAGGAGTCCACAAGGGCGGCGACGTGGAGTCAACTCCAGGCTTATCGTCACAGCAGGGCCTCCATCAGCCCGCAGTCTGAGTTCCACACCAGACCTCGATCTGTTCTTTCAGCAGGCAGGCCTGTCAGTGGATACAAGGACTTTCAAAACAGAGTCAGCCAGACACAAAGCACTTCCACCAGCAGCTTGGGTAAGAAAGTAACTCAGTTAAAATGATGTGATATGCAAATGTTTCTAAAAGCTTTATAGAACATTATTTAGATATTATAGTAGAATGTTCATGTATGAAACGTGAGAATAGCTTCCTTATTTAAAGATAAGAAGTCCTTTGACACCAAACGCTCAGTACTCAGCCGGAGTGAGAAGGCAGCCCGAGACAGGGTGAGAAAGAGAGGTCCTCTCCATCCAATGACCCAAGACCTAATTCTACTAAGAACCAGCAGCGCCCAGCAGGGCCAGCACAGTGACCTGGCAAGGTCCAACATGGAACTGAATGCCAGAATACGAGATGCCTGGGGACCTGATTCATCCAAAGAGCCCTCCTTTCAAACTACCACCAAAAAAACCTCCGAAATCCATACCCCATTCACTACCCATAGCATTGACCACAACCCTCAGAGCTCCTTACAGTCCATACAGACCTGCTTCACACCCCACTCCCTTCCCAAACATTCATCATTCAAAGTAGTTAGGTCTAGAACAAACAAGATTGGCCCACTGAATACAACTTCCCCTGAAGATGCCACAACGATTGTTTATGAGGCGTACTTCCATGCCCACACATTGCAATGAAAATTTTGAAATGACCAGCAAGTCCAGTTCATATCACATCCCACTAAACTCCTTCAGGGAGCATGGAGACTTTCAGCTGAGGACAGACACACAACTGGAGGCTTACATTCAGGAGTGTACCAAACAGCACCAGATTCACAAACATGGCAGTGGCGACCAAGGTAAAACTGTTTGGAAGCGCAGCAATTGTCATCAGTAAGGTACTAAAATCTAAAGACACAGCACTTTTGTCATAGCTGACCAGCCACAACTGAATTCACGGTTTAAAATTCTGAACTCTATAGAACTAACATATATAATAAAGTAATATAATTAAAATGTTATATTGCATTTGGTAACTTCAGCTGGCATTTGCTGGTGGAAATTCTAGTTGATCATTAGCTAGACCATCTTGGACCAGCAACAAACCAGCTACCAGGTGCTTAGGCTGGTTTTTGAAACATGGTGGCAACTAACTAATAACTAGGTAGAAACCATGTTCCAGAACACAGCTAAATTGATAGATGTAGCATTATATCTATGCAGTTTGAGCTTATTAGTACCATGTCTTTCTTTTGTGACTTTTTTGTATACTTGAACATGTTTGCTAGGGGGCAGCAAAGTACATGTTAAAATGTCCCATGTAGTTAAAATGTCTCATGTAAATGTAAATATATATATTCATCTCAGAGGGGTACATAATGAATATTATTTAAAATAGTTATTTTACATTTTAAAGGATATTTTGCATCACATTATATTTTATACATTTTCTTGTTTAAGATTGTGTTTGAGAGTCTGATTATTTCAGACAGTTCATCACCAGTTCTGCATGCATATACAAACACTGTGACTTTAGTTTTACCTAATTAATGAGAGATGCTGACAAGAAGTGTAAACATATTTTGCTGATGTTGGAGAGACATAAAATAAATTAGATTTGCCACACACTGTGAGTAAAGAGATCTTTGAAGAAACTTTATATCTCTGTCAGAACAATTATTGTATGTCTCTTGTCTTAAGCTGATTCTTAATAGGGAGCTTTCTAATTTAAACATTGAAACAGAAAAATAATTGTGAGATGGGGTTTATTATTGTTCAGAGTAGATGATGTGACAGGCAATGTAAAGCTGTCTGCTTTAAACAAATGATGTTCATCAAATGAAGATCATCTGTTGATGTTTTCTAATTTTAAAGATATGTATGTAGCATTTTAATGTTGAGTTTTATGTGAGTTGCATCCAGTAATCTTATTTTAGCATTTTTACCTTTTTATTTATTCTGCTTAAATCCTGCCTCTTTCTTATAATCGACTGCAACCTCACATTAAGCCAATTGTCTCCATCTAGTCAGTAACCAATGGATAGAACCACCTTTAATTTTTTTCTCTTTTCAAGAATTTGTTTCTTTCACAATATGAAAGAAAAAAATAATAATTATCACTTCCATTTCATTACAAAGTTAACGTAAAAGCCAAAAGCCATTTTGAATAAAATGACTTTGATTGGTCAATGAAAAACAGCAGCCATGAAATTGAAGAAAATTTGCTGTTTTCAGTGCTTCCTTTATTCTGCCATCTCTGTTTAGCCATCTTTCTCCCTTTGAAAATGAACCGAATGTGGAGATCAGTTATCTGGAAGTTTCATAAAAATATTGCCTCAGAAAACATGTTTAGCCACTACCGCAACACAGACAATGTGTTGCTTGGTAAGCCTTCATCAATCAAGCATGGATAGGATACTTCTGGGCACTATACTTGCTGGTGAGTGTCTTTTTCTTTGAATCGCTTATTCAAAACAAATGTGTTCACTACAAAGTGATTTGGAGCAGAAATGAGTCATATGATACTTCGCAAAGTTGGATTGTTGATGCCATTGGTTTTGTGTCCAGCAGCTGTTGGTGACCCATCCTGATCAGTTCTTTCTACTTGCCACCTGCTGTCCACCTTTGCCTTCAAGGCATTACTGATGGGTGTGGATGAGGTTCCATTCCAGGGTCCATTTGAGCATTCAACAGCTGTGCAGCAGTGCAGCAGAGGAAGCAAACGGCAAGTGAAAGCAGTGGAGAGTGAGGGGTGGGCCGCAGTAAGAGCAATCACCCCTCACCCCTGAAGTCCACTGTCTCAGGAGCTCTCTTGTGCTAATTTGATTTAATCTGCAGAAAATTGGGCTTCACCGTATCCCTCTTTTCTTCGCAACCAGTGACTGTGTCTGAAATCGGTGGGAGGAGAACGCACTCCGAAAAGCCCTCTCAGTTGACACCAAAATCCTGAAAACCCAGCATTGTTCCCCCAGGTAGCAGCCTTGTTGTCTGGGGTCACCGGCTCCATGGTGAGATAACGAGTATGAAATCAAAGCAAAGGTGAACAACAGACAGGCTTCATGCAGGAGTGCGCACAAGCCTCCTGTTCCTCTCTAAGACCTGGGGTGGGATGTATTGAGGTTGTTTGTAGGGGTGAGGGGGTTGGATGCATGCAGGAAAGTAGGTTCCTAGAAAAAAGTCTCTGCTTTGCATAAAGCAGCTCAGATGTGAGTTGAAAACGTGAACAATAAGGCGGAATCGGTGCATATGAACGACCAGAAGGGCTTGTGATCTCCATTTGACTGGGAGCGAAAGGGATTTAGTCATGATGGTCTGTCAAATCACATTGCTGCAGATGTGCTGCATAGATGGAGGTGGCAGTTGGAAGCACATGGCAGACTTGCTTAAAGGTCCCAGTGGCTCATATTTTAACTCCTAAACCGCAGTTTATTTGCATGGCATGTTGACATTTGACAGAGCTGTCCCGAGGCTGGGCAGACATGACAGAATGAGGGTATACAGAGGAACTACATTAATTAGGCCTCATTTTGGAAAGAAATGAATGACTAGTTTATGCTTAGCCTTTAAATGAAGAAACCAAAACCAACCAATACCATTCAGTTTGGGGTGAATTTTTAGGATTTATTTTTTTTATATATATCACCAAGGCTGCATTTGTTAGATCAAAAATACAATAAAAATGGTAATAATGTTGCTATGTATTGTTGCAATTTAAAATATCTGTTTTCTTTTTTAGTATATTTTAAAATTTAATTTTCCTGTGACAGCAAATTTTCATCAGCCGTGATCCTTCAGAAATTATAATATGCTGATTCACTGTTCAAAACATTTCTTATTAATGTTGAAAACACTTTCATAAAAACATATTATTTTTATGAAAACACCTTTTTCTGGATTCTTTGATAAATAGAAAGTTTAAAAGAAAAGCACTTATTTGAATACAAATCTTTTGTAACAATATAAATGACTCTGATGTCACTTTTGATCAATTTAATGCATCCATACTGAATAAAAGTATTCATTCTTAAAAAAAAGAAAGAAAGAAAGAAAGAAAGAAATGTATATGCTGTCATCCAAAACTCATCAAGTGATCATTTATACAATTTTTTCCTTGGGAACCAAGCCCATGATGTTGCTGCAATCAATCACAATGCTGTACTAGTTATGCTACAGGAGCTGGCAGCTGATGAAAGCATTATCATTAGGCAGAATATTAGATAAATATGCAAAGGTCAGGTGTAGTTCATGATAGGGTAAAACATGTGACCGCAGATTCTGTGTGGGCCTGCTTATATGTACTGCCAGTAACACAAAATGCTTTTTTGTGAGTCTCTTTTGTAAGAAAATTTCTGCCAAGAAGATTGACATGATGTAGTTAAGATTTATTTGAAAAGTTTGAAATGATTCATACTGCAGTCCAGTGTTAGTTCTCCATCCAGAAGTGCTTGTGTCGTAACGTCAAGCCACAGTGTCACAACAAAGGAGTCGCCATGATATCGAGAAGCTAAGCTAGAGTGTGTGCAATTCTCGACTAGGATGTGATGTGACAGGAAACACAGTAGAAACAGATGGTTTGATTTTCTTTGTCAAAACTGCGTTTCTCTTTATTTCCTAATAATATTTTCTGTGGAGAGAAATCTGAAGCTAAATATCCAGTGGCTGAAGTAAATACTTCAGTACTTGACTAAATATCCTGTCAGGAGCGTGATATTGTAACTCTATCTAAACCTGATGACATCACTTAAATACAAAAACAGTGGAACGTGGAAGCCACAGTTTTTCTTTTATTAAGATTCAAAAACTTAGTGAACTGCTTTGCTCTCTACTGGCTGCGTAGGCAGCGGTCTTCTAAGAAATGAAACTTCACAAGACAGTGATTTGGGTTACAAGACGAAAAAGTGCACAAGAGATTTGACTCAACATTTGATTTATATTTATATCGCAAAAAGTGCTGCAGGAATGAGTTCTAATCCTGGAAACAAGTTTTTTGCACTTTCAATTCTATTGTCCTAGTGGGGTTTTGAATAAATGCCTGAAATAAGATCTGTGGTTAACAAAAGCTCAAGATAGTTTTATGTTTTATTCTACAAATACCCCACTCTTTATTTATTTAATTTTTAAGCTTTTATGTGTCTTGAAGTAGACAGTTGCTAACAATGGCAAGAATAAGTTCTAAATCCTTGAAACAAGTTAGAATTTTTTGCACTTCCAATTCTATTGTCCTAGTGGGTTTTAGAATAAATTCCTGAAATAACGTCTGTGGTTAACATAAGCTCGAGATATTTTCATGTTTTATTCTACAAATAAAAAAATTAAATAATTTGTCCTGATGAAAAAAACATGCAAGAATCAAACTTGAGTAGTGTTTTTATAGTTAAAACAAACTATTAAATTCTTTTCATTAGCTGAAATAAAGCTAAAAATAAAATATAAACATTAGATTAAAAAAAAACCTAAACGTGTTTTAGAAAGTAAATAGAGTTTACTGAAATACTAAAATTATTTAAACTGAAATAAAAATAAAGCTAAAAAAGACATGCTACAATAGTATATAAATAATACTAAAATAGCTACCACTGTCACAGAGTTTATTTTCTGCAATAATCCAAAAACCAATGGAAAAATCATATTAGCTTTTTGCTGAGGGAGCCATGGTGATGCTAACTTCTGGGTTGGCCTACAAAAATACATCATTAATACAGCACTCTGTAAAGATTGGCAAGCATGCTGCTAAGAGAATTTTCTCTTCATCTGGCATCTTGGATAATTTTTTTTTGTAGTTTATTGCCATATTTTATGGGATTGCCTTCCAGTGTCATATGCAATGCAAGAATTTGACCAAAAAAAATCTCAGAAAGCAGCATAATTATATGCCTACAAATACTCTGTAATACCTTAAAATGCTGAGTATGCAGGCAGCTCGCTAGGTTTTCAAAAAGAGCCTTAATGTATCTGAGGACAATAATATCAATAAGATCTGTGGATTGTCTGAAGCAACTTAACTAAGAATGTCCGTGAAGGTCACGTTTCTAGAAAAAGCAGATGGAAGCTGGATTAATTAGCCTTGCTGATAAGGATTGAAAATGTAAGCTGAACTTGGGTGGGCAATTGCCTTTAATTCCAAGCTATGCTATTGGACTAATTACCTCCCAGCTCATTCATATAGTTAACCTGATTGCTCATTGATTGTTTTTTATCAATAGCAGACATTGTGTGGTTTTGGTAACTTTAACTTGTTCAAGGAGCCCTTGATTAGGTCAGCCTGGTGGAAAGAAAAGTGTGGATCAAATGGTGGAGTGCTGGTGGACGGGTTGCTGATTTTTTCAAGTTGACAGATTGTTATTTTCAAGTGTCAGTCTTTGTTTTCGGTGATGCCTCCCTGCAGGGCTCAGGTTACCAATTTATGACAGACCTGAGAGTTTGGTGCTTATATGGAAGCAAGGAATCACCTGTAGGTGGTGCCGTTGATCTGCACATTGCTAATGAAAAACTCTTATTGCTGCTGCTGGTTAGAAATGATTTACCAGCCTCATGCAGCAGCATGTCATTATTTCCACATAAATACGGCATTTTACTTTGTCAGCTCCCTGTCAGTTTAGTAACTCTACCATGCCGCTTGACGTTTATTCTACCATCTAAATTCCAGTTTCCTCTTAAAGGTATAGTTCACCTAAAATGAATATTCTGTCATCATTTACTCACCCTCAAGTTATTCCAAACCTGTATGAGTTTTTTTCTTCTGTTGAGCACAAAAGAAAATATTTTGAAGAATGTCGGTAACCAAATAGTTGCCAGTAGCCACTGACTTCCACAGTATGGAAAAAAATACTATGGAAGTCAGTGGCTACCGGAACTGTTTGGTTAGCAACATCCTTCAAGTATATTATTTTTTTGGTTGTTTTGGTGATTGTTTGGGTTACACTAAAAAGTATGATGTAGATAGTTTTAATGTAATATTTGCATATTTATTTCATAAAAGAAATCTTAAAAAGTATCAGAATACACCAAGTAGTACATTTCATGGCAGCTGCAGATACTAAGGCGACATTTGTAGCAACCTATGTGTTTAAGACAAGCACCCTATTCAAGAAGATAATATTATTGGTCTTATTCTCAAAGGAGACTCTCAGTCCTGGCCAACCACAGTGACCCAGACGTGTAGAGTCGAAAGTGATGATTGTTATAATTTGCCTGTTTTCAAAGGCATAAATACTGAGACTCGAATGGCAAAGGTGAACTGCGTAAAACTTCCTGATCAGAGGGGGGCAATGGAGGGAGGCAGACTCAAACAAGTAGCCAATTCACACAGGAAAGAGTTCCATAAGCAAGCTTTACTATTTTTTCCGACTTTTAACGCCAAGCTGAAATGAATGGCAGTCTAATTCGTGCAGGCTCCATCTGTCAGTCTGAGCTACAGGTTAGTTGATGAGTGTTCTGGAATTTGTGTATTCAGGACATTTCCAGTTATTTACCGAATGTTTAGTCAAATAGTGCTGCAGTAAGAGTTTTACACACAGCTTCCATGAATTTAGGTTAGTTTGACGAATAAAGGCCTGCTCACAGCAGCCCAGAGGAAAGTTTTATTGCTCATAAGATGGTCTTTCATAGCTCAGGATTGGTTTCGCTAATTATGGTATCTTGTGCTATTCTTTTAAAGTATTTGAATTGCTGATTGTCGTGTGGAGTTGATTTTAGATGATTTATTTGGTCTATGTTGGTCAGTGAGTTCTTGATTATATTTTATTATACTATCAAAGTTTGTTTTAGATGTTTCTCTACATTCCTGTAGAGTAATTAGTAACAGATACAGTACAAACAGGACAATTGTTGTCATACAGTTTGAAAGTTTTTGATGAGATCATATTGAAATCTATCTTTTAATAGTGGGTGCTGATATATTGGCAAATCTGAGCACAGTTTGAGACGTTGAAAACTTTTCTAAAACTATAGAAGGGGACTTGTGTGGTATTACTGGATCTTTTCTCAGGAGAAAAATATAAAGTGCACAAGATTAAAGCAAAAGTTCCCATTTGCTTGCAATGTACATTACCATTCAAAATAGTTTTTTTTTAACGTAATGAAACTTGTATTTAGTAAAGATTCGTTAAATTGATTAAAAGTGACAGGAAAAAAATCTGTTTCAAATAAATGCTGTTGTTTTGAACTTTCTGTTTAGCAAAGAATACTGAAAAATGCATCATGGTTTCCACAAAAATATTAAACTCTTGGATAATGAAAAGAAATGCTGATTGAGCACCAAATCAGCATATTAGAAAGTATTTGTTTATTTTTACAATTTTAAATTGTAATAATATTTTATAATATTAACATTTTTACTTACATTTAGATCAAATAAATGCAGCCTTGGTGAGCATGAGAGACATCTTTAAAAAAAACACAACTTTTTAAAAAATCTTACAGACCTCAAACTTTTGAGAGCTAGTGTATCTCACTGCTCTTTAGGAGAAGCATTTGAAATATTAAAGAAACCTTGTGTTTTTTCTTTAGGTTTGTGTAAAATGTGACTAAATGACAAAAGTAAAAAAAATATTCACAAACAATTTTTGCATAAAAAATAGTTTTCTAAAAAGTCTGGATACCTAAATTCACTGATTTAATTTTGAAAAAAAAAAAAAAAAAAAAAAAAAATATATATATATATATATATATATGTGTGTGTGTGTGTGTGTGTATGTGTGTATATATATATATATATATATATATATATATATATATATATATATATATGTATATGTGTATAATAAAAATAAATAAATATGTGCATCATTCTGCATGTTTTATTCTTGGGATTTGTTGTAAATATCTATAGGACTTAAGAAAAATGTCAGTAATTATCTCATAAATACATAATGTGTGTTGTTCAAAGCCAATTTCCTTTGATGACTTTAAAACACATACACACACACACACACACACACACACACACAAAAATCTATTTAGCCCCTTAAGAACTGGAGGTTGGCCTGACTTCTTTCTGCCCCGTTACAGTATCAGGGCTGTTTCTGTAAGTGGTGGTAATCGGTAGGATTAGTCTGCTAACACAGACAAAGCGGTCACTGAGCAGAACAGTTAATGAAGAGTGCTATTAGAGACGTCCTAAGGGCCCGACTCCAGAACTTCATCCTGCTTTAACAAGCAATTAGCCATTACTGCACGCTCGCCAGAGATGTTACTCTTTCTTAGTCCTTAAAGGCACAGGAAACAGAAGAACAGCATGTGATATGTCATTTAGAAAGAGGCACAAAGTAGTTTAGAAAGATGCATGAATGCACAAACACATTAACACATGCTTACACTTTTGCAGCACTGAAATCTGAACATTTTAGCTACTTTTAGTGATTGTTATCAGAAAAGTGAGTTACATTGCCTCACTTTTGTCTCAGGGGCTATCAGATTTAAATTCAAGCTGTGAGTTTAAACTGGATTTAACCTGGTACAAGAGGGATTGCAGACTGTAAGATTTGGCTTGAGTTCAGTAGAGCTATAGTCAATGCTGAAATACATGAAGTGATAAAATCTGTAACTTAACCCCATTAAAACACAATCAGCTTCAAGAACAAACTTAAAATAGATGCATATTTCATTATAGTTTCATATAAACATTGAGTGAAACTTCAACACACTGTAATGGTGATATCAATTACATTTCTTTCCATTATTCAAATATGTTTCACGGTTCAGAAGATCAATTATGTTGAGGTTATTAATGTTCTGGATGGATCGAGGAAGTCATTGATGAATGATTTCATCATTTAATCTAAATGTCAGTTAACTTGTTCATTTTTCAGAACCGGTTACCCTGTCTGTGACGCCCCTGATGTGACACTGTTTAATGTTAAGTCACAACTTCAACTTCACTTTACACAGGCGCCTATTGTTCTCTTTGTCTGACTTCACTGTTCAGCAGCGATCCTTTTCACATAAACTCAAGTGCCACATCAGAAATGGACCATGAGAATGATTTGTGTTTTGAATTAAGTTATTAAAAGAGCTCTATTGTCGATTGTTGCAATGTAGGAAACAACTTATACGCCAGGACCAGATGTTCGAAAGCCCGTTTTGTGATCGCCTCCACCAATCAGAGAGACTTAAAGGTGTTGCAGTTCAAGTAGAGGGTAGTGCTGTTTCTGCGGAGAATGGTTTCAAGTAAGCCAATGCATAGTAGTTGTGGAGCCAAACATTTTAGAGCATAAGCAGAATTCAGAAATGGTGATACAATTTTTTTTTTTTAATACTTTCATTCCTGCATTAAATAAATGGTGTTCTTTTGATCTTCCTGTTCATCATTCTACAAATATATTAAGCTGTTAGTAATAAGAAATGTTTCTTGAGCACCAAATCAGCATATTAGAATGATTTCTGAAGGATCGTGTGACTAGATTAGTGACTTCTGAAAATTCAGGTTTGTGTCACAGGAATAAATTCCATTTTAAAAAACATTCAAATAGAAAAGAGTTACTTTAAATTGTAATAATATTTCATAATATTACTGTTTTTACTGTATTTTGATCAAATAAATGCAGCTTTGGTGAACTTAAGGGGCTACTTTCAAAAACAAATGTTTATTTATTAATATTGTTTGTCAAGTAAATTTATCTTGTTTTAAAGATTAGTAATTATTTTAAATGGAAAATTAGACAAAATGCATGTTAAGAACAAGTGTGTGTGTGTGTGTGTGTGTGTGTGTGAGAGAGAGAGAGAGAAAACCTGGACCACAAAACCAGTCATAAGTGTCAATTTTTCAAAATTGAGATTTATATATTGTTCTCTTTGACTGACTTTGACAATATTTGACTTTGTTAGGTTTGTTAGGATAAGACAATATTTGGCTGAGATACAACTTTTGAAAATCTGGAATCTGAGGGTGCAAAAAACTCAAAATATTGAGAAAATCGCCTTTAAAGTTGTCCAAATGAAGTTCTTAGAAATGCATATTACTAATCAAAAATTAAGTTTTGATATATTTACAGTAGGAAATTTACAAAATATCTTCATGGAACATCATAATTACTTAATGTCCTAATGATTTTTGGCATAAAAGAAAAATCAATAATTTTGACCCATACAATGTATTTTTGGCTATTGCTACAAATATACCCCAGTGATTTAAGACTGGTTTTGTGGTCTAGGGTCACACACATATATACACATATATATATATATATATATATATATATATATAATTTTTTTTCAAAAGAGCAAAAGCTTTGTTAGAAGTAAAAGCAAAGACAACAGTTTCTGAAGTACGATTGATTAGATTCAGTACCAATTTTAAGGAAGGTCTTAGCAAAGGGTCAATTGCAACAACAAAAGCATTTGGTCTTGAGTGCCAACGTAATTGTCCCTGGCATAATTACCTGGTTTGAGTGGTAGTTTGTGCTCACAGATCAGAAGAATCAATCCTGAGGATGATGTTTCTGTTATTGCCTTGTGTTTAAGAAGCTTCTTGAGGTTTTCCTGCTTTAGTAACTCAGCCACTCACTATGAAGTCCATTAGTTATGTAGCTTGAGGAGAAGGAGAACCATATAAGTCATTTTTCATTACTACACTTTTATAAACATAGTTAATGCAGTTGGTTTTGAAATTTTAAAAATCCATTGGCTTTCACATTGTGGATAGAAACATGTGGTTAGCAAAAGGTTTTATTTTCCCAGGACTAAACTGCTGGACACACACACACAGTTAAGCTGAACCCAATATTAGGGCTAAAGTGTGAGAAAATAAATCCCGGCACTGTTCGCTGAGCAGTGACCCCGAGTCGACAGCTCCGAGAGCTGGGCACTGACACGCGGCATGATGGGTATTGTGCTTGTCATCTTCCCGGTCACAAACACCCCTTAAAGCGCACACATACAGATGCACTCAGCGAGTCAGCTGTTAAAACACTCAAAATTACGCAGATGATTGTTTCCGTGTGGAGCTAAAGGTGCCAAGCGGAATGAGTTAGGTCTGTTAGGGAGCTGCGGTGACTGGCATGGATTTCTTCGACTACTGACATTCCTCTCAGCTGCGGTATTCACAACCTTCAGTGTAATAATCCGCCCTGTTCATCAGGTGTTTTCAATTCGTCCCCAGTGATGTGTAATGGACACCTCCATTGGGGAGGGTGAAAACAGACCACGCTCTGAGCTGTGTTAGGCGCTGAGGCTGTGAGATACGTCTGCTGAAATTCTGGAAAATTCTTTAATAGTGACTACATGAAACACATTGAAACCGTTCGTGGCAGCTGTGTGAAAAATGTAAACAGTCTGTCTTATAAAAACTTAACGATTCAGAGATTTGTGGATGACAGAATGGATATTGATTAAAGCCTCCATTTCGTTCAAGAATGTGGGCTTGATGAGAAGTATAGGAAAGGATAGAGCAGGACGGTCAGTGCTTACTAAATACTGACAATTTTATCCAAAGTGACATTGCATTAAAGCTATATATTCAGTTCATGCATTTTTTGGAAATGCTACAGAAACATAAAACTGCTAAAATGTTCTAACATCTGCTTTTATGCCTTGCAAACGTATACATTCGGTTTTCCGTGGAGTTTTGTTGCAAATTTCTGTTGATGTAAATGTTTCCAAGGTAATTTTGTTGTTGCTGTTGAAAATTTGAGAAGTTTAGATTGCAGATTATTGTAGTATGTTGTACAAGAAAGTACTGTTTCAGTTTTAAAATTTCATATTTAATGTTAAATTCTTTGTAATTAATTGTGAAATTTACTAGCAATTTCTGAGTGAATTATTTTTTTACTGTTTTTTATTCGTCTTTAATGTAACCTTGTAACAGATATAATTTTCACAATCACTCTCACTAGAAAATGGACCTGGAGATATTTTTTGAACATAAAATACTTATAAAATAGTTTTATTTTCTAAATTTTTCTAAAAAACATTTTCTTTAAATTAATTAATTACTCAATTAATAAAAATGAATGTATAAATAATAAAATAAATAAATATATTTTAAAATAAAATGAATACAAAAACTATTCAGTGAACCCATGAAGTAAGGTCTAGATCAGACAATACAAGTGACAGCCCTGATGAAAATCATATTAAAAATGATATTTTACTATTTTTACTAGTTTTAATATTGCTTCCTCTGAAAATGGGCCACGTAAGCTCATCTATTCTCTATTAATTTTATTTCCCTCTCAATCAGATACTTTAAATTAGCAATAAAGAGTTGACTAAGATTTAAGACTGAGCCTTACGGGTGGGATCTGGTTTGATGGATCATTTAAAGAGATTGTTGGATGTTTATGAGCATTCCTTTCTCGTGATCCAGAAAACTGGTCTCCATTGTTGTAAAAAAAAAAAAATCATAAACTGTCCTAAGAGCAGGCCAAAACCAGAATGATGTTCCCACACACAACAACATACAATAGAGCCCGACCAGACTTTCAACGCACAGCTGCAAACACACACTCGGCCATCTTGGTCTTTTGACATTCTATAAAATGTGCTTTAGTCCACTCATCTCTGACCATCCGAGGAGCCTTGTTAACCAGCCGCCTTTGATGTGGTAACATCCAGATCCACTTCATTCTGCAGTTTGTTCGTGTTACTCATGTCAGTAAGTTTGGGTGTTTGTGTCATGCGAAGACGAGGCTTTTAATGGAGTCTGTGGGAAGGTAAACGTGGAATGTAGGTTGCTTTGATTTTCTCAGTGCTAACCAAATAGTTTGGAAAAGAAAATGGAGGTCAGTTGCTATGTTGGCTCCTCTCCGATTTAAATATGGTCCGTGAAAGGACTTTTTGTGTTCTGTAGCAGCAAAAAGGCATTAATTTATAGCTAAGAGAAAGAGGGAGTTCACATTCGTGCATTCAGATTTTCAGTTGTGCACATCTTGAGAAACTTGTCATTTTCCTTTTAAAATTTACATTTAAGTTTTCTCATTTAGCAGGCATTTTTTTTATTGAATGCAACTTACAAATGAGAAAATTGATCAGAGTAGTATGCACTTCTTTTATTGTACTTGCATGGTTTTTTTTTTTTTGTTTTGTTTTTTTTGTCAGGTTTTAAAGGAACAGTTCACCCAAAAATGAAAATATGCTGAAAATGTATTCACCCTCAGGCCATCCAAGATATAGATGAGTTTGTTTCTTCATCAGAACTGGTTTGGAGAAATTTAGCATTATATCACTTGCTCACCAATGGATCCTCTGCAGTGAATGGGTGCCGTCAGAATTAGAGTCCAAACAGCTGATGAAAACATTACAATAATCCATAAGTAATCCACTCCAGTCCATCAATTAATGTCTTATGAATTGAAAAACTGTGAGTTTGTAACAAAAACAAAAACAAACAAATTCGTCATTATGGCATTTGGAAACAGTCGCTTCTAGCTAAAACTCAAGTCCTCTATATTCATAATACAGCAGTCTTTTCTTTATGTCCTCCCATGACTTATTGCTTTATTAAATGATGTGACTTTTCTGTATTCATTGGAGGAAATTAAGTTTCAGATGTGGTTAATAAAAATATCTACATAAAATATTATAATTATAAACAATGATTATGAAGATTAATATAAATATATCATTGTTTAAATAAAAATATTCATATTTTATCCTATAGATGCAGTGGATTAGACTGATAAATAGCTTCAAGATGTTTCTAAAATTTTACATTTTTAATAACACATCATCTCAGGGACTGAAACAGTCTTTTCACTTTGAAAATTTCTGAAACACACAAACCGCAAATTTTCTCCCTTGATGCCTTTAAAAGCTTGTTCACAGATTCATATCTCTTTTAACATTGTTTATCTTGGTTTTGAAGCGATGAAGTGGGCAAAACATTCTCAGGACCCACAAATCACTAGTGACTCTTTCGTCAATTTTCTTCGCTCTGAGCAAATGTTTTCACGGCTGCGTCCGTTTGGCTGTCAGTTTGCTCTGACGTTCCTGTTTTATTGGACTCTCCCGGTTGCCTATAATGATTCTAATGAAACATATTTCAGGGTTTCACCTCACAACATCTGTTAACAGCTGCAGAAATTAATTAAGACGCTGAAGTGAGAGTTAAAAAAAAACCTAGAAATAATAAAACAATATTGCTGGCCACCTTAAGCTCATATAAACAGCATTGTTTGGAGTGTTTATGCGGCCACAATTGCACAAGATTGGAAAGTAATTGATCCCTCAGCATCTTGGCCGCGTTCGGCATATAAATGGGTAGCTGGAGTGTTAACCAAACTCTTTTTGGCAATAGTGTAAGTACTTACTGCCAGACAGATAGAGAGGCTATCTACAAGTTAACTAGGGCAAATAGTGGAGTTCTGCCAGTGGAACATGATAGAGGGCAAAGCGACAGGGCTGACGAATATCACTTGCAATCTGCTGAATGGGCTGGTAATGGGGTCCTCGATCTTGACAATTCTGCTAAGAGCCTCATGCGGTTGAAGCCTGAGAAAATGTGCCACAAAGCAGTAACCTGATCTGATTTGATAAGTCAGATATGTCAGGCTTCCACTTGTGTCTTGGTTTGTGCACTGACATATTTGATGTGGAGAAGTCAGAAATGATCTTTGAAAGTCTGTTTTCTGCCCAAGACAATGTATTCCATATCAGAATTCATCCAAGTGAGTGGATATCTTGGGATTTGTGCATATTGAGGGATGATTACATCTCATGTTTTTTTGAAAGAGTGGTTTGATGGTCTGATTGGTCTGGTTGGCTTTGAATGGCAAGTGTTTTTGAAAGAGTGAGAATATTAAGATGACAACTTAAACCAGCTTCCAAAGTAAAACGAAGCCTTTCATTTCAAACCAAAACTATGACATAGGATATATGGGTTTTGCATCTTTATCTTGGAAAAGGTATCTACATGTTATATGTGTATTTTTCATTTGAATCCCATTGAACTCTGCAAGTAATGAAAGTCTCAGTGGAGTAACCAAATTTACTGACCAATTTTGCACGGTCACATAAAAGCCCACAATTGCCACAGTTAAACTTTCCAGATGGACACAAAACGCAACATGTTTTTGAGCACATTAAGAGTTTGATGTATTTTATTTATTTATTTATTTATTTTCTGTGAATGACAAAATTCAAATGAGACCAAATTTACGACGAGGTCTGGATTCTGGATTTTTCTGAAGTTTTGCTTTTTTCTCTCTGACAAAATTTAAATGTGAAATTTCATATCTGGATTCTGGATTTCTCAACCTTTGACTATTGTGTCTTTCTTTGATAACCTTATACATAAGGTTATTATCATAGAGTAAAACCATAAACCATTTACTTGAAATAAAATAAACATTAACTGAAATAAAGTAAAGTGTAAAAAAAGTAAATATATTTTATTACAACTAGTTGAAATGAACTGTTACTAATGTCAAGGTAACATTCCTTACTTTTGTTGATTTACTAAAATAACTAACGCTAGATAAACTAAAGCTGAAAACCAAGACTTACTAAAAACTATGTATACATAAAATAATAATACTGGGAAAACTTTCAAATTAAAACTAAACAAAAATGTGTGTGTGTGTGTGTGTGTGTGTACAGTATATATCAAAACTAACATAACACAAGTGTTATAAAGTGTATCAATGATACTAAAATAACGCTATATTTCCATTTTTACAACTTGAATGCTTGAATTGTGTATAACCAGTCTGTGTTCCTCTTTTCAATTTTGTTTTAGATTTTAATGGCATCACAAACAAGCAATATCTCAGGTTTCCACACTGCATAAATGTGTCAAGCCATAATGATATCATCCCTTGTTTTATGAGAATGTTTGCTAGCAGCAAACCTCCATAAAGTTCTTCAAGTTGTAAAAATGGAAATCAGTGTGAGAGAGAGAAGTATAAGCGGACAGTGTTAGCAAATGGTTATAGCTTCTTGCAAATGTCCCTTTAAGGGGAAAAAGTGCAAAGCATCCAACTGCTGGTGGCTACGGTATGACGCACACTGCTGGCCATCACCCACAGCTCTAGTGGGTTAGACATTTGAGGATGCATCATAAAAACACATCCTGTTGAGGTCTCTTAGATCCTGTGCCAGTGCTCTGTAACTTAATTGTCAGACTTTAAGACTGCACCTTGATATGTTAAGTGACACATTGGATCGTTGCAATAATGAATTAAATTTTTCAAACAAATACGGATAATAAAATAAAATAATGCATCTGTAATACATTATTTATTTATTTATTTATAGACAACAACTCTAGTAGTCAAAGAAATCTAGGAAAAAATAAACATTAATTTTAAAAAAATGTTTGGCTACTATAGTAGTATACTAGTAAGTACAAATGTGTATTATATTACATTATTAAACATAAAGGTTCCAGAAGGGGGTTTTCGCAGTGATGCCATACATTTTGGTTCCCCGAAGAACCTTTCAAAGTACAGTTCTTAAAATAACCCCCTTTTTAAAATTAGTTTTGTGAATATTTTAGAATCTTTTAGTAAATAAGTTTCTAAAGAACCTTTTCACTATAAACAATCTTTTGTGGGATCAAAAGTTTCCAGATTCTGTTAAAGATTCTTCATGGAAACAACGTATGCCAATAAAGAACCTTTATTTTTAAGAAAACAGTAATGTGTCACCCTCAAAAAATGTGTTGATAAATGAATTTGATTTTGCTCATTAAGGAAATGTTTGCATAACCTTTAGCAGACAGAATAAAACAGTGAAGTCTACCAATACAGACATAACGTGTGTAATGACATCACTGGGGGCCAAAACTAACCTTTCAAGTTGTGCTTATCATTTAAGCACACTAATGATATAAATACATCACGATCAAATTGGAAAGAGGAGCGGTTTATATGTGACATGTTTACATTATAATTCATCACCTACTTTGCAACCCCATTGTCAGCCAGTAAAAGCACAGAAGGGCTTGGGCACAAAATAGTCGCCAACAGACTGTGCAATTAAAACATTACAGTACGGGCTGGCCGCAAATGTTTCAGTAAAACTAATTGGATGTTTGACTTACCCAATTGTACTCTAAAGCCTCGTCTAAAGTAACAAATACCCCGTTCCCTCCGTGTACAGTGTGTAATCTTGCTGAAACCTCAGCTGCTGTTTTGGGACTCTAGGGGAATGTAATGTTTTATAAACAAGGTGGGAAAATGAAAACCAACTGGGAATAATCTCCATGGCTAATCAGCTCCAACTCGCCGTCCACATTCAGGTCTCCTCTGGTAGCGAAAACCCCGCCCAAGCCTTTCGACGTCTGGTTTCAGTCGGTATTTTGCGACCTGTATGACTGTCATGGGCGGCTAAAAATAACTCCAGAGGAGACGAATAAAATAACGAGATACGTTTGATATCAGATCTTCCTTGTGTCTGTATGCCCATATTAAATCTGTCATCATCAAGGACAAGCGGTGCACTTTAAAAGGAAACTCTTGTCCGATCCTTCTCGGATGATATTGCGCCATGTCAGTGGGCCCTAAATAATAGTCTTTTCTGCGAATGCTCTTTGAATGAATCCAAAGACTTTCAAAAAGACATGTTTTCCATATGTGAGCAGTAGGCATGACTGGCTCGGTATCAGATTCGATACTGAACTCGCAAGGGCTGTTCCTCCATCCGCTCGTCTATCTTTTAACGCTCCATATTCATATTTCAGCGGTTCCGGTTGTGTGAATGTACCCAGGCTGAAGAATATCTATCAAAAACCATGTTTCTTGGCATGCGTACTGTATCTGACCCACTGCAGTACTGTTATAGTAATGCTCAAGAGCTGTAAAGGCCTAACCGTGGATGTTTTTCTTGGTTGGGAGAGTAAAATATCTCTGCATACTTTTTAACGCCCTTTTCTCCCACGGCAACAATAACATACCATGGGCTAGCGGTTAGCATGTCTGATGTCCCCTTTCAGGCTCTTTCTCTGTTTATGCCCCACGAGTGTCAGAATGTCCTGCCAGACCTAGTTCCTCTCATATCTGCTGACATTAGCTAGAGGTCTGCATTTATTTGTTCAGCTTTTGCGAAGGAATTGTAGTGGCTGCCAATATCCTCTATCCATTCCACGATCAACATAGCAGACATTTCATAGACATTCACCTGCAGAGAGCCATAGAGAGACACTGATGATTATGGTTTTATCAAAATGTTTCATGGACAGAACAAAGCTGCGCTGTGGAAATGGCCCCATTGTTTATTACCCAAAATGCTCTTGTAAGTTTGGTTGCTTAAAGATGATTTTATTTTAGAATTTATTTATAGTATATTTATATCTTACAAGTTTGAGGTTAGTAATTTTTTTTGGGTTTTTTTTAGGTTTTTTTAGATTTTTATTTCACAATGACTCATTAAATGTATTAAAAGTGACGTCATGTGACACTGAAGACTGGCAGTAATGGCTGCTGAAAACGTAGCTTTGCCATCACAGGAATAAATTACATTTAAAAAATGCATTCTTTCGTGTTACGGTTCCATAATTATTTTTCATATTTATTTTCTCCATGTTTTTTTTTTTTTTTTTTAATTAAGCAGACTATTCATATATTAAGCAAGGTTATGTCATTCAAAATGCTTCATGGGAGTGGATGGGGCTGCTGAGGTGTTTTTTTTTTTTTTTTTTTTTGGACAATTGTTGGATATTAAACTATGTTTAAAGCACACTTGTGTTCTACTGATGAATGTATCATCGCTTAATTTTAGGACTCATGATAGGTCTGTCTAGAAAGGTTTACATTTATACATAAAAAACAACCCATGCACAAACTGATTTTGGATGATCTTGTGGCCGTAGCACTTGTAAACATGCCTAGAATGATGGAAAGGGTGTTAGCACTGGCTACATCATGGGAAAAGGGGGAGAAACGCTCAACCCTAATATTTGGGTTTAGCGCGAGGTCTCATACTCACAGTGTAAGCTACAGGTGAGGCATTCAGCGTTGTGTAACTGTTGACATCAGTTTTGTCAGTTCATTATTGGTTTCACACAGTGTACGGACCTGGAAAATAAACCAGACACGGATAAACAGTGAGAAAATGCAAAAAAATGAGATTGTTTGGAGCCAGTTTCACTCATGTGTGAAATTCCTATCAAAGGTGCTACATCATAGTTTTCCGAACAGCATGTTAATAATCACATTCAAGTCAAGCGTTTCACGAGCCAGTCTGATTACAAAAGCAAAGTACACTTTAAAATACACTTTTGAAAAGACCTGTGAACGGATGGCTGCCGTGATTGTGTTGGTGGATCTAATTCCACATGCATTGCTCCTGACAGCAAGAGGAATACAATCTCCCTGTAGTCACAGAAAACAAGCTTGAAATGACAATAAACATTCTGCAGACATGAAAACAGATATAAGTGCCATGCCGATAGATCTAGACTTAATAAACAGCAGGAGAAGAGTGGGATAGATGAGCTGGGAATCTTAATGAAGTGATTCTCTTTCAGTTCATACAGTGATAAGGTTCAGGACCGGTTCAGATGATTTATCTTTCCGCCGGAGGAGGGGGGTCTTGAAATTGGGTCCGTGTATAGTTTTCTTTCATCATCTTTTTCTTTATTTCTCCATTCTTTGTTTTCATAATTAATTCAGTCAAACTGTTTTCATTCATTTAACCCTACTTGCATCTATGCTCTTGCTTATGCCTGCAGTGTGAATACTTTAAGCTGTTAATAGAGCCACCGAGATAAATACAGTATTTGCTGCTTTTGTATGTGCAGAGTCAAAGTAAAGGAAATTTTACAAAATTATATATATATATATATATATATATATATATAAAATCATAAGAAAATCAGTTATTTTATTGTCTTGACAGGTAACATTAAAAATATAATAGCAACTTTAATTACATATTTTAAATATTTTTGAGGTAATATTTTACACACATTTATATTTTTATTTGTAGAAGTGTACATAAAATGTATACAGTCCATTTAAAGTTTTGGAGTCTGTAAGATATTTTTGTTGTTGTTTTTGAAAGAAGTCACCAAGGCTACATTTATTTGATCTTAAATACAGTAAAACTGCATTATGAAATGTTGTTTCAATTTACATTTACTGTTTTCTATTTTAACATGTTTTAAGATATAATTTATTTCAAAGCTGAATTTTCAGCATCATTAATCCAGTCATTAGTGTCACATGATCCTTCAGAAATCATTGTAATATGCTGATGTAGTACTTAAGAAACTTTTGTAATCATTATCAATGTTAACACTTGTGCTGCTTTATTATTAATATTTTTTTGTGAAAAACATGACACATTTTTTAGGGTTCTTTGATAAATAGTATGTTTAAAATAAATCTTTGTTTTAGAAATGTCTTTTATGTCACTTTTGATCAATTTAGCATGCTAATTTCTTTCAAAAAATAAAAAATGACATCTTAAAATGACTTTTGAACGGTAGTGTCTGCCTTGATATTTTAGGAAGGAGGTCCGTAGCATCAAAAAGTTTAAAATCCCCTGATCTAAACTAATGTTTAAATGATGTTAGGATGCATTTGACTTGTATTTGAGCTGAATGATAGCACTATAAGTCATTCATTCACAGAGTAAGACATTTTCCGGTGGATCAGTCTCTCTCAGACAGAACCATGAGCTCATTTTTTCCAGCTGTGCATCAGCAGCATCTGGGAATCTTGGCAATGTGAATAATGCCTATCCTAAATAATGAGGAGAGAATTCTGGCAGATTTCGAGGAATTCTGAAAAACAGGTATAACCCATAAACCTTATAGGCTTAACTTAAACCCACCTTAGATCTGTCTGTAATGGCTTCTAAAAGGAATTTCTTCTACGCTGCGTCCCATCAAGATATTCCTGATTTCAGTGCAGCTGCGGTTCAGAATAGCGTGCCATCCTCCTTCCGTCAGTCGCAGCACTCTCAGATGACCATGAAGGAGAGTCTTTCATATCACTTTGCAATGTGATTAGTGGGAGAGTGTGAAATATCACACACTTATCCACATCCTCCAGCCAACATGGAAATTTCAAGGTGTCTGTTTTTTGGTTCTGCTTTAGAGGGCTGATGATATCATTAATATCCAAAAGCCCTTTGGTTCTGTTCTTTTGTTCTCAGTGATCAGCCCATTATTCAGGTGATGCTGGGAACTTTTGTGGGTCCCTGAGGAGGTAGATGGACATTGAAAAGAAAAGGAAAGCCAGTTAATCCAGGTATTTTTTAAAAATGTGTGATTTTCACCTTTACACCCTCCAACAGTTATTTGGTGAGGGGGTGAAGTTATCACTGCCTCTTCTCTCAAGATATACAGTACATATATATATATATATATATATATATATATATACGCACACAATACTGTATCTCAACACAGCACTCGTGACACTAAATATAAATCTGTTTTTGACCAAATCAACTGAGAGAATGACTCAGTGAGTCACTCATAAGGACAGTAATGCATTATATTTCTGAATGAATCATTGTTGGATAAATCATTTGAATGAATGTCCCTTTTAGAGACAGTCACTTGTATCCACATCAAACCTTTTTTTTTTTTTTTTTTTTTTTTTTTGAACAAATTAGAGTGAAAAATTCTTGAGCAGCAAATCGGCATATAATGATTTCTGAAGGATCATGTGACACTGAAGACTGGAGTAATGATGCTGAAAATTCAGCTTTGACATGAAGAATAAATTACATTTTAAAATATATTCCAATACAAAACAGTTATTTTAAATTATAATAATATTTCACAATTTTACTATTTTTTTTCTGTATTTTTGATCAAATAAATGCAGCCTTGGTGAACATAAGAGACTTCTTTCAGAAACATTTTACCAACTCCAAACGTTTGAACAGTAGTGTGTATAGATTGTTAGATGATGGAAGTTTAGAATAAACACTGTTTTATTTGTCTGACTCTTCTTCCTCTCTTTGGCACACACACAGCCTTTGAAAATGAAAGAAAACAGGCACGGCCACATGAGGCGCTTTTCCTGGCCACAGTAAAATCCCTGCTCCACTGCCAAGCGCAATATTTCCCCATGCAGCTTTACTCATACATGGTCAGACAAGTGATAATAGTGTTGAAGCCACCAGACTGCTGCTGGCTTAAAAGAGATAACAAGATGAGCGCTTCAAACTTGACCCCTTTTTTGTCAGCATCCACGCCGCTAAGCGGGAAACCTTTTAAGGCTGGCCTGTTTGGCTGTGATCCAGAGAAGAGGTGCTGTGAGCGCAGGGTGAACAGGGACAGTGAGTGAGGACGGATAACACAGCTTTTAAAAGCACAGAGGAGTCAAACAGTGAGTTATAATGAATACATTTTTACATCGCCTGATGCATAGAGCGACTGATGGATAGATAGATAAAAAGAGTGGTGGAGATGGTTGTGTTGAAATGTTTGAGATGCAAAAAGAGAGATGGAGAGGGGTAGAAAAGCGAAGGCATGTTTTTAATAAAGGTGTAAATTACAATGTAGGCTTCCAGCCGTGACTCCGACAAAAAAAAATTGCAGGCCTGTTGTATGTCTTGGCCCTTTGGTGGTGGACTTGCATAGTGAATGTAATAAGCAGGTCTCTTAAGGGTATTTAAATGTACATCCATCAAAAATCAATTTGCAAACCAAACATTATCAAACCACAAGTGACTTATGAATGGTCATTTCAGCTCTCAACTGTACCTCAAATGAACCAGATTTTATTTTAGGTCTGAAAGCAATGATTCCATAAAAATCCCTTGATGTCAGTGGGACAGCATCTCGAAATTCAATTCTAGTTACTGTTTGAAGCAGTCGGCCATTGCTGGTATTCGTTCATTGAATAAAACCACAAATGTAAGGTGCTACCAATGTTGGGAAGCTACTTCGAAAGTGATATTCATATTTGTGTGTGTGTGTGTGTGTGTGTAAATAAATAGTATAAATTATTTTATTTATAAGAATTAGTTGTATAATGTAAAATGGTGACTTTTCATGCTACTAATTTGATTTATTTTTGTCCATACAGTGAAAGTAGGTTGGATCCAATGTTGTTGTATGTAAAACAGCTGAAACATTCTTTTGATTTGGAAATTGATATTCATATTTGTGTGTGTGCAAATAAATAGTATACATTATTTTATTTAAAAGAATTAGTTGCGTAATATAAAATGGTGACTTTTAATGCTACTAATTTGAAGTATTTATTTATTTTTTAATTTATTTAATTTTTTAATTATTTTTGTCCATACAGTGAAAGTAGGTTGGATCCAGTGTTGTATGTAAAACAGCTTAAACATTCTTTTGAATTTCTTATTTTGTGTTCTGCAGAAGAAAAGTCATTAGGTTTGAAATGACATGTGTCACGGTGCACACACGAGGGAGGACACAGGAACATGCGGACGAGGACGTAAACTCAAATTAACAGTCTTTAATTGACATCAGGGCAAGGCAAGGCAGACACACAGGAACACCGGGAGTAACGAGTTGACCAGACGAATTCAAACTCAAAAGACAGGAACTAAATACACAGGGTAATTAACACATAAATAACATACACACACCTGGAACAGAATTAACTAATAATCACATCTGACGAGGACAGGAAACAAATCAAATAAGGACACAAGAGGCGGGAACACATGACAGACACGAACGAGGACTGACAACATGAGGGTGATTAAATGATGGTAGATTTTCATTATTATTATTATTTTTATTTATTTATTTATTATTTTATTTCATTTTTTTTAAATCTTTTTTCCCCTCAGAAGTACTAGTAGTATGAGACTGATTGTATTGGTGAAGAAAGTATTTTTTCTTTCCTTCTTGCTTTGTCTTTCTGTTTAAAGGTCATCATAAAAAAAAAATAAAAAACATTTTTATGAAAAATGTGTGAGTATCAGAGGGTTCAGTTGCCTGCCATTTTTTTCTTC
The DNA here is from genome assembly GCA_021397915.2 of Tor tambroides. Lineage (NCBI taxonomy): Eukaryota > Metazoa > Chordata > Actinopteri > Cypriniformes > Cyprinidae > Tor > Tor tambroides. The sequence continues at coordinate 51,951 of JAFVLL020041873.1, forward strand.
CCACTACATGAAAAGGTCTGTTTCTAGTCATTTTTCAACATCTGCTTGATATTTATTTAGTTTACAGCGTTTTTTTTTTTTGCTGAAAGCTGCTCAGATCTATAGCAAAACTGTTGTTATGGTGCTATTTCAAAAGTTACGTTGTTTAGTCTGTTATTTCGAAGCCAGAAAAGTATTTGTCGTAGGAAAATATCATAGGAAATTTCAAAGCATTTTAGAAAGTAGGATCTGCAACTGCTAGGTTTTACTAGGTTGATATGTTTGTCGCATTTGTGCGGTTTGTTAATTCTAAATGGCGCATTGAGAGATTTGCATATTATTTCCTCATCCATTTCATTTCTCAACTTCAGCCAGCTGTGTTTTGTCTGTTAGACAATTCTGTGATGTGAGACAGTTTCTCACCTGGGCCACGAGTGGAAAAGGCATCCACACACTCCATCTTTTGTCTGGCTGTGATCAGATCTATATTAATGAGCAGGTCTTCACCGTGGGACTTCCTATTTAGTGACTGACACTGAGATGAATAGCGCTGGTGGCGAACAACAGGCGGCTGTCAAAGACAAACGAGAGAGCAGGCCACCAATGAGCTCACGCCAGACAGGCTGACTGGGCGCAGACCAGGCGCGAGGCAATTTGTCTCCCACTTGAATATATCATAGAGATTGATAGGCATGTACACTGGGTCGAAAAGCAGACATGGGCGTCCCATGTGTATGTGTTAGAGAGAGAAAGAATGAGAAACAAAGCGAGACAGCTGCAAGAGGTTGATGCACGACTCTTGAGTTTAGATTTTTGAGGTTTTATAAGTTGAGGCAAAAATCGATTTGTGGTTGTACGTTTTTACAACAATATTACTTAACTCGCCTGGCACAATAAATCACCAGCAGCACTTGGGTCACAATTAATAATTAATAATGTCATGTTCTTAGGTTTTCTGTATTTTATTTTATTTATAGTTCAGGAGAATTTAATTAGCTCTCAGTTAGGTTTCATTGAATTATCAGCTGAATGAATTTTTCTTCTAAAGTTCTCCTAAAATGAAATTAAAATAGATGCCGGTTCATAATGAAATCTATTTTTTGATTGCAAACCATCTGAGCACACTGTGAGATATTACTGAGTTTAAATTTTTGAGGTTTTATGAGTTGAGTCACAAATATAAAAATCTATTTAATTTGCCTAGCACAATAAATTACCAGAAGCAAATTGGTGACAATTAGTAATTCCACATTTAATAATTAATAATGTAATTTTCTTAGTTTTTCTGCCCAAAGGATTATTTTATTTTATTTCCCAATAGACTTAATTCAGCTCTGAGTTAGGTTTCATTGAACTATCAACTTTGTCTCAGATGTTTCTCCTAAAGTTCTACTAAAAAGAAATAGATGCAGATAAGACAGAAAGAAAAAAGAAAATTATAGACACGGATAAAACAGTTGTTCATACCGTAGTCTATTTATTTATTACAAACCATCTGAGCACATTGTTAGACATTGCTGATATCTCCACTGAAACTTTAGATGAAAGAAAAACAGAAGCAGGAGACTTTATACAGTCTCCTTTTGCTTTCTGTTTATATTAATTGAGGTCTACGAGAAACAGTTGAGATATTATAGAACTGTAACATGTGATAAGGTCCAGCATGAAAGTAGTCTCCACAAGCACAAATTCAGCATAACTGCCAAAATGCAAAGGAGGTGCAAAACCAGCAGACTCAGTCTCCATCAAAACCTCCTGCTCTGCCTCATACCGCAAAACCTACCAACCAGGTTCCTCAAGGAAAAATAAAGACCTATAATTCCCCCTTTGAAAGTGCCAGTGCTCTTCATATTTCACTGAACATTATGGGACTGGAACGCATCAGGCCCTGTTTGACTATACCCGACACGCGATGGGCCGACTTGCATGAGATGGTTTCAGTTAAAACCAGTTACTAATCCACAAATGATGTGTATGAATAAATTCAGCATCATTCATTCACGCCTGACATGGCTTTGTTATAAATTCACGTGAATTATGACATCTCGTTTTCCCCAGTGGCACTTTTGGCAGAACTTTCTAATTCTGTGTTTATTCCAATGGCTTGAGTGAGATGGCTTAAACCAGCTAAGGACCAGGTTAAACCAGCTCAAACCAGCAGCCATGCTTCAAAACATACCTAATCAGTAGGGCTGCAACAACTAATTGATAAAATCGATTATTATCGATAATGAAAATAATCGACAACTATTCTCATTATCAATTAGTCGGGTCTGCCCACAGTGCACGTCCAACTTCAGCCGGTCGTGTCAAATTGCAGCACTGAATAACGCTTTGCCAAAATGCATTTAAAATAGTGGATGAAACAGAATGAGATGCTGCGAGAGAAGTAGAACAACACAGTAGAGAGGAGTTAGTAGCTACTCAGCGCAAAAACATTCATTGTGCTGAAATATCTGTTGTTGAACGTTAAATTAAGGTTTAAAAGTCAACATGTAGTACACGTATTTTATGAGAGTAGGAACTGTAAAGGGATACAGCATGTAATTCTGAATATAAATATCAGACGCTTCGTAACCGAAGGGATACGAAGCGGATAAAGGATAAAGAAATGACAGTAAGACGTGACTGTGATCAAAGTGAAGATGTGTTCCTGCAGAACATTACTCTTACCTGTTGGTTAACACTGAGTTTATGTTTTATTCGTCCTTATTATATTTATTATTATTTTAATTTTTATTGTAGAGATTTAAACTATATTCACTATACAGTGCCTAACAAATTTATTAAAACAAATTTATGTAAGGTTTTAAACAAATTATTTAAGGTTTGTGCCACTGCTGCTCTAAATTAACAGTATTGGTGATTACCAAAATCATTTTTTAGCTTTCTGTATTGGTTAGTCCTCAAATATGCGTAAGCTCTTTAGTAACAGTAGTTGGCTATTTCTAGTGCTATAATATAATTATTGCTGTTATCTATGAAAAAAGGCAGAAAAAATAGTCAAGCACTTTATAGTGTTTTTTTCTTCAGATACCCAATTACAGTCAAAAAGTACATAAACAATGCCAGCAAGAATGCAAGCTGTTATGAAAGGTATAGGAGAACATTTGTCAATGTGAATAAATACTAGCCTACTTAGTTTATTTGCCCAATAAATGACAATAACATTTTTAGATTTAAACAATTTTTTGACAGATTCCTAAAATATTTGTGTTTTCTCTTTATTATGACAGGTGGTCTAATAAATTGTTAAGCACTGTTTTCATAGCATTCAGTTGACACGTTTGTTTAAAGGACATTGGGCAGAATGTGGAAGTGTTTTTTGTCAATAAAATAAAAAAATGAAAATTGGGCTTTTTTTATCCGATTAATCGAAAAAATAATCGGCCAACTAATCGATTATCAAAATAATTGTTAGTTGCAGCCCTACTAACCAGCATATGCTGGTTTTTTCAACACGGTAAACAGAGACATAACAAGAAGAGAGAAGCACTGTTGCCTTGAGGCTAATGCACTTCAAGGCTCAATTCTTTGAATTCACTGTTACCTTTCGGATGCCTTATATGCCCCATGTAGTTAGATTGGTGCTCTTTTTAATTGAGTTTCTCAAAACTAATGTAATCTGTGACATTTTTTTATTTTATTTTTGGACACCATTGTTATAAATCTAGCCTTGCTTCAAAAATACAGAAACGGTCTGTTACTGCAGTACTGCCTTCCTTTCTTAACAACTGGATCAGTATATTTATTGTCAGCTTGTGATCTTCTTTTATGACAGATGTTGTCTCAAAGTGAAATATGACTTCACATTCCTCATTTTTGAGACGCTAGAACAAAATGCCGTCAATTGATGAATGCTTTAAAATAAAATTGTCTCAAAGAAATGACAGACTGAGTAGCTGGCTTAACAGAAAGGAAGATAAACCTACCAAAAATGTAAAACACTTTGGAGTATTGTGCATACCAAATAGTGATTCATGTAAGAAACATAACGGATTATAGTACACAATAACAACTTGTGTTCTTCTCTATTTTTCTTGACTTAAAAGAACAATTAAGGATTTTCTTCTTCTGCATTGTTGACTAACATTAGCCTAAAAGTGACTGAATCTGCTCGGAAGAATGTCAGAGGCGCCCCGATCTCGAATCGTAAATATTCAACATGTTGAATATTTACGATCAAAAATCTTGATATGTGTGTGTGTGTGGGGGGGGGGCTCCGAGGAGCACACACTATACGAGCAAAACGGTTAAATCTAATATTTTTTTTCCTCATGTTTAAGATTTTAAAAATCTTTTAGTGTGTACCCAGCATAAGAGCACAAAATTTGTATGAACTGCTCAAGAGTTGGCCATATTTCAGTGTCATCATACAATGCTCACTTTCTGTCACGCAAGGCAAAGGAAGCCAAGGGCAAAGCAATGTCCGCTTGTAATAAATTTAATGTCCAATGGGTGGAGAAAGGTGCTGAAGGACGTCCACTGCTTAAAAGAAGCAGAAGTGGAGAGACACGGAAACGAGCGTCGGCTACAGGTAGTCCATGTCTTCCAAGATTATTTGTGATTACCCACCAAACTATCTTTCTTAACAGATTGTAACTGTGCCTATTGTATATAGATTGAAGCTTGTTAACTCAATAGGGTGTTCTTTTAAATAAATTTGTCATTTAAATACTGCATATTAAACTGTGCCATCAGAAACATGACATGGTGGATCTGTTACTTATGTTATTGGCTTCATCTATTTTTAAATGTGTATTTGTTATCAAACTACGACTGGAAACACATCCTGAGATGTTAACTTCAGCGCAACTACTGTAATGCTAAGCAAATCCAAAGATATCAAATGGAAGTGAAACAATCAGTGTCAGGTTCATACAGAATTTGAAGCAGGAATTTTGTTCCCCAATGTTTTCCTGTTCTTCTGTTAAGTGGATTGAAGAATAACCTCCATTTCACTTTGTTGATCCATTAAACACGCATTAAGAATATTCCAGTACTCACCATTGTTGAGGTTCATACGCTGAATCTTGATATCTGTGCGAGTCTACATGATCCTGTCCAAATAAGTTCTGCATAAAGACTTAAAAACATTCAAAATATTAAAGCAGGACAAAATTTCATATAAAGTGAAATTATTAAACCTAAATAATGTTCTCAGAGATCAGCCTCTGGAAACAATCAGTGAATCAATCAGAGAACCAGGACACTACATGATGTCTGAATCATTAATAAGTAACATCATCTGATCAGTTTGTTTTCTCACAACTTTTGCTATAACAAATGTGCTTCAGAAACACACAGTTATAGCAGACAGAGAAACATTAAAGTTAAGAAGTCAAGGGTCAAGAGCCCAACTAAAGCAAGCGCTTACCTCCTTAACGGTGACTTCAAACTTTATTATTTTCAATAAAACAGCGCTTAGGCTTCCCGGAGGCTAAGTGAGGGCTGCCCATGCAGGGCCAATGCTAAGGGGCCAACGTTTTGCCAATGAGCAAATTCTCAGGGGCCCAGCGCTGGCAGCCCTAAGTGGGCCCGTAAAGGGCCAGTGCAGGCTTACTTGCAGGGGCACTTTCTATTTTCTGATGCTCAACAATCTTGGTCTGCACATCAGAACTATATTCTTAGGTTTTACTCCTTGTGATGGATGATTAAGGGAATTTGGCCTTTGTGTTCCTCATATTTATATAATATACTTCAGAGATATTTTACTCATAAGAATTTCTAGGGGTGCCAATAATTGTGGCCAACATTCATTGGAGAAAAACATTTATTTCATCATGAGATTTTCTCCCCACTTTCAATTTTTTACTTCAATGACAGGTTAGAATTTTGTGAATTTTTTGAGTGAAAGATCAAAAGGATAAACAATGCAGATTTATTTTCACAGCCGCCTTTGCTCATATTTATCAAGGGTGCCAATATTAGTGGAGGGCACTGTATGTTAATAAGACAAAAAATGTGTTATCTCTTTTCTTTCTAACAATTTTTTTAGTAGTATCTGTAGTTGGCAGTGAGGACGCTACTCCTTTTGAGTCAGCTACGGAGGTTCCCACAGTTACCCAATCAAACTGCTCTGAACACTTATTTGGTAAAATGTCAGCTTACTGTAATTAAGCAAGTTAGCAATAAGCCCAAGAGGAGTGGCGGAAAGCAAGGTCCTATCACATAAACTGCTTGCTGTCCTGCAATGTGGTTCCAGAACAGAACTGCAGCCACTGCACATCTCCTGCCATCATTCGCTGCAAAGACTGCATGCCAGAAGAGTGGCTGTGTATGGATTGTGACATACACATACACAAAAAAACTTACCCTTCATAACAGGGAGTCCTGCATTGAGGGAATTTACAAGCCCATTGGGCCAACAGTGTGCTGTATAAAAAAAAAAAAAGATGGCAAATCTACACTGGTCAATCAAGGTAGTGTTTTGAACCTTTTTGGTGAAGTCATTAAATGTATGTTTTTTTTAAACTTTTATTTAAATTACAATCATAATTCAGAGAGGGCCAAGAGGGCCACTTAAAAATAAAATGAAGAATCAATTAATTGATTTAATAATTCAAATATAAAAATGTACATAAATAAATCATTAAGAGACATCGAGGCGAAAGTTGATTGGTTGCTCCCACGTGTGTACTGTCCAATGGCATTTTTTAACTCGATTGACAAACGGATAAAGAAAAGCATTTGGCAAAAGGACAAAGAAAACCAATTGGCAAATAGAGAGAGAAAAGCGTTTGCCAAATGCATTTTTAAAAATCGTTTTAAAATGTGCATTTAAAAAGATTTATTAATGCCCTTTTTATTGTTTTATTAATCTACGTTTTAAAACATGAATTAAACAGTTTTAAATGTCTATTTATACATTAAAAAATGACTTTTTAAATTTGTTTTGTTGTTTTATTAAACTCGATTTAAAAACTCGAATTAAATAAACACTTTTAAATATGTTTATTAATCTGTCAATTTAAAAGTGATCTATTTATATACATTTTTATGTTTGAATTATTAAATCAATAAATTGATTCTTCATTTTATTTTTAAGTGGCACTCTTGGTCCTCCATACTTGTGACCCTGTAAACATCACTGAATCAGCTGGCAGAGCAATCATTTTGGTTTGCATAAATATTAGGAACCTATGGTTTTATATTCTTGTTCCTTTGTTAAAAAATAACCAAATATTGTTCTATATTTTAATTTTAGGTCGGTATGATTTGCATTTGCCAAATTTGTTGTGCAAAGTATGTCTGGCACAGTGGACACCTGACATGAGTGACCTAATAAGAAGTGGGTATTGGCCAGCATCTGTGAATGCTGACACGCTGTTTTCAGTGGATGTCTTCAGTACATTTGAATAAATGAAAACTATTGCACCCAGTTTATCAACACAAGGTTTTTTTTGCAGATGTTGGAGAGGAGGACTTGTCACTTTGGAAGGGTAAGATCAGTGTGGATCAAAGTTGCCTTAAGTAGAGATGGAAGAATATTAGTGTAGCTATTTCATTTTACTATTCACTAATCTAATGTACAGGCTGGGAGAATACATGGAGATGTATTCCAAAGAAGCTTTATGGAATATACATTCTGCCAGTACCAGTGTGAGAAAATGGCCAGTGTAGAGCACTTCACCTGCCCAGCATGTACACCCAACACCCTTGCTCTTTGTGCAGATGGCAACAGAAAACTATACCGATTTCGTCAGTCAAAAGGGTTAGTTGTTTTACACTTGTAATTATTTTACTTAATGTAAAATTAACAGAACAAATAATGTCTGACACTCAACATAATCTTTTTCTTATTCTATTAAGGTCAGAAGAACTATATTTTGATGGTACCTTCATTGCCAAGGACACTGATGTACACCATTTTGTTGATGAGATCAGGAGTAAAATGAAAAGTGTTAGTAAAATAATGTTGATTTGAGTAAAAGTATAATTGTTGCTTTATTAAATAATGTATCCTCAAGATGGATTGAAGTGTAAAAACACCATAAACCACAGTAGGGATGTACATCTCCATAACTGAGGCCAGATAATTCCATCTCAGTCATAAATAGCGATACGATACATTGAAGATACATATGAAGCAGCTAGTGATGCGATGCGATACGATTCACCCCTATTACGATGCAGTGCGATTCGATTTCGATTTGATTCAACACAATGCGATTTGATGCAATACGATGCAATGGAAAAAATATGATCGCATATCATCTAACAAAGGTTGGGTTTTCACTTTCAACCAAAATTTGGGAAGCTTTATTAGAATGTTAAAGGATAATGTTCTAATAATGCTATCAATAAACATTTTTAGAATGTTTTTAGAGAATGTTATTCCACCTTTTAGCAGAACATTCTGGGAACTAAAATAAAACTTGCCCAGATGGGCTGCCCCAAAAACTCTTCCAATTGTCTACATTCATGTGTACATTCACACATGAATTGTTCACATTCATGTATGAACAGTGTGAAAAGAGATTCTCAATTATAAAAATCTTAAATCTTAAACATCACATGAGAATCCACACCGGAGAGAACACGTGATCAATGCGGAAAAACATTTCTCTGGGCATCAAACCTGAAGAAACACCTGACCGTTCATACACAGGAGAAGCCGCATTCATGTTCTGAATGTGGAAAGACTTTTTCACTGCTGCAAAGTTTTAAAAAACTTCAGAAAATACATACTGGTGTGAGAGAGTACATGTGCTTTGAGTGTGGGAAGACTTTTATTGCAGTGAATCAGTTAAAACTGCACCAGAGAATTCACACTGGAGAAAAACCGTACAAGGTGGAACAAAGGCCTCCTGTAGCGAATCCATGCGTTTTTGTAAGAAAAATATCCATATTTAAAATGTTTTTAATACTTTTTTCTTACTTCTGCTGACTGTCATATGTGGTTTAAATGCAGTCAAAATTCAAAATGTCTCTTTCAAATGTAGAAATTAGGAAATAAGTATTGTAATTTCCCTACTGTAGTGTAAAGCAAAAATTGCAAAAGTTCAAAAAGTTCAAAAATTTTGAACTCTTAAAGTGCATTAGATGGAATAATTTAACTTTAAAATGTACAAATTTTTTATTTTTTCCCATTTCTTCATTTGTCTTTTTTTCTTTTTAATACTGAAATGCTTCGACAATCATGATGTATAAAGCGCTGTATAAATAAAGGTGACAACTTGACTTCATAAGGTAGTTCATTTTGATGTTTTTATTGTCATTGCCAGGGTTCCCACGGGTCATGGAATTTCTGGAATATCATGGAATTTTAAAGGATCTATTCCAGACATTGAAAGTCAGGGAATTTTATATATTTTTTGTCCAAGTCATGGAATATCAGGGATTTTTGTTTGTCAACTCCATTCAGTACTGGCGCGCTGTGTTCTGTGTAAATAGCATACACAGACAGCCGCGTCTTTCTAGCGCCTGAATGGGCAAATACATACAAAACTATAAAAATACCTGTCTTGGCAAGTAACTTTGTAGCTTTAACAATGATTAATCTATATTTAACTTTTACAGTGGAGTACATGCATGCACCTGTTCATTTTTTGCATTTTTTTTTTATTTTAGAGTATCTTCTGATTCGTGCTTGCACACAAACTGCACTGCAATCATTTTTCCAAATGCCATTTGTGTGGAAGTATTACATTATTATTATAATTAGTCTGTAAACTGCCATTAACAGAGTTAACAGACTGAAGACGGACACAAAGAGGAGAAAATACCATAGCAGGCAGAACAAAATCACTGTTCATGATGCACGAAATATAGGAATCCTAAATATTGAATTTTATATGAATGTTTCTGAGTGGAACTGACTGTTTTCAAAAAAGTTTACATGGCGTTTTCTTTTCATCTTGACTCTGTATAATGCATTTAAATTAGCATTTAAATTAGCAGCACTGCTGTGTTTACAGCGGTAACCAAGGAAACGCTGTATCACTGTTCCATAAGCGCCACCTGCTGTCAGAGAGTGAAATTGCATCTCATTCAGCCCGTCTGCTGTTTCTGTTTCACATAGCTTAATTTCACAAAGCTAAAGTTATGCCATTCTGTTTTTACTTCAGATTTTGAAATTATGCAGTCTAAATAAATCAAACATTGCACTTTTTTTGGATTGATTCATGATTAAAATGCAGTGGTTGCCTTGCCACTAATTTCAAATGGCAATGAAAAATCAAGGTGCAACATGCAAATGTTATTTTGTAATTATTCAATTTCTGTTCCTGAACACCTACAAACATAAAAACTAGCAAAAAAAAAAAAGCAAGCAAAATTTCATTTCTATCTTTGTGCTATATATTTAATTTTGCTATTGCAATTTGTTCAGTTGATCTTTTTTACTGGCTGTCACTTATCTTTAATAATGTTTGAATTTTATATTTGTTAGGCTAGTGGTTTTTGCTGTGGTATTAAAATTGAAATTGAGAATTGTAAAATTTTATTGGTATCTAAAATATTGGTGTCATATAAGTTTATTTATTAGAATAAAAGGTAACATAGATAAAACAAAATTGATAACATCAACTATTTTTATTTATTTATTTATTTATTTATTTATTTTTTGTGGCAAGGCTAGTGAAAATATTAACACGGCAAGTAATAATTTGAACCACTGATAAAATCCTTAGCGTTGAGCCCTGGGCTATTTTTTCAGCGCCATTTTATTCCCTTCCCGCTCGTCAACTAGCAATCACTTAAGTCAAATGCAGTCACCAGGCTATACCGGTTAACTAGGGCAAATATGCCAGAAAATGTAAAATTTTAGGAGATTTGGCTACAAAATGACCACTTCAAAGACTGAGTTTAAAAAAAACAAACAAAAAAAAGTATAAAAATATCAAAGTGCATTTAACGGGTAAAAGCAAAAAAAAGTGCTCAGCACAACAGCGGCCTGTTTTTCCGTTCATTATAGGTCATGGAAATTCAGCTTTTTAGTCAGTGAAAGTCAGGGAAAAGTCAGGGAATTTGACATTTGGCTTAGAGTGGGAACCCTGCATTGCATACCTCCAGACTTGAAATCCTGTTAACAGAAGAATCCTTAAAGATGTTTGACTGTTCTGCTATTATAAGTCTGAATAGGGTTGGCTGTACATACTGGTTTTCTTACATTTTTGCCATATGCAGGTGGCATTGTAAGTAGGTAACAATAATGAAAGTACATGCAGGTCTTTTCACTTATTAGATAAAAAAATCATCAACTCTCTCATAAACAGTGTAATACAATGTCAGTGCAGATCATCTGGTCTTGGGTCAATATAATAATTTTTTTTTTTTTTTTTAAAGTTCAGTGATTATCAGTGACTGAATGTCAGCAGAGACCAGGACAACTAGATGAGCCCCAGAGACAGATCCCCAGTGAAGACCCTGTCTCCTAGACGGCCATCGGGACAAGACCACAGGAACCAGAAGAGTCCTTTGCACAATCTGACTCTGCTTTAGCCGATTTAAACTGCTGATTTTGTCTGGCCAGAGGAGAATGACACTATTTCGACACAATATTTCCTCGTCTAAATACTGTAAAGCTGATATAAAGCCACCCAGCTTTATATCAAGCTGATGTAAAGCTGCTTTGACACAATTTGCATTGTTAAAAGCGCTATACAAATAATAGTGACTGGACTTGACTTGACTTGATTATGGAAATTTGCTCAGTGATTGCACTGCAACTGTTGGCTCAGTGCTGCACATCTTTATGTTCCCAAATGAATATACTGAATAAAATATTGAACTTGTGATATTTCAAGATAGATTTAATTTTAGTTAGTGTTCTTTTATCACAATATCCAAATTAACTGAACACAGTTTAATTTTAAACAATTTTACTACTTCAAGCATTAAGCAGATGTTGGTATTTATGAAACATAAAAATAAATTAAATTGAAAAATATTTCAATAAAAAAAAAAAAGTAAATAAAATAAGCACAGACCCAACCAAATCTAAGATTCATAGACATTTATTAGTGGTGAATACACACACACACACACACACCAAAAAACCCCCAAAAAACAGAGATACTAAGAAAAAAGGTTGATCGATGTACTTGATTCATACCAGTTCCCAGAAATCTAACATTCACAGACATTTCTATATATATTTAATCCACTTTTCTGTATACTGGAGATGGCTGGTGGATTAAAAGTACATTCAGTTATGAAGAATGATGGATTGGAGATGTCTCTTTTGTTCTTCTCTGTTGTTCATGCTTCTGCATGCTGTTTTTTCAGAAGCTTTCAACAAGTTGTGGGGACGATATTGACTTTAGTAAAAGGTGGAGATAATTCCACCCACATTCGCAAAAGACACCTATGAAAAGTTCAGGATAAGCTTTTTTTTTCTGGAAATGTGTCAGAGATGAACGTACTGGTGGGGTGGAGAACTCTTGATAAATGCGGTGATACTTGCTTTCCATCTCATCAGAAACCTGAGAGTTGAGAAACAGTAGTCAGATCACAGACAAGAACAGAAGAATGAAGTTAAACAGTGCTTTGAGTGTTGCTGGAGTCATTCTTCTCTGCATAGCAGGTAAGAGCTTACAAAAAGCCAACAACATGACAAAATCAGATTGTTTATTAAATGACATCCGTTTAATTCCTAAATTAAATGGATTTAACTTTTGTAAACACACTTAACAATTTGTTTCTCATGATTGTAAAAAAAAAAAAAGTTAAATGCTTGATATTGGTTTTGTAGACACAAATTCACAAATTCTGCATTTGTATGAATGTCTTTACAAATGCATACTTTACGTATTTCAATGGAGGAGTTCAATTCATGTAAATTTCAGGATGTCAAGAATCAGGATCCAGATGATTGACTTTGAAGAAGCTGAAAGAGAGTTTTCATTTGTTTAATATTTTGATCACTACATTACTCCAATTCTTTTAGTTATGTTATTTATAAAGATTTGATGACTTTATTATCCCAAAATGTGAAAAATAATTATAATTATAAAGAAGGAATAATGCACAAACTTTTATGAAATAAAAATGTTAAATTCTTGTAATGTACTGTAAAATACAGTAAAATACTGTAATACACTGTAAAATACTGTAATACTTGTAATGTACTGTAAAACACTTGAGCAAACTACTCAAACACTGTTTGAAAATGCACACAAAGACAGCCACACAATTATTATTATTATTATTATTATAATTCACAAGCACACTACATGTAAAACTTTAGGTTAGTTACTTTATTCACGTCATGAATGTGAAATCATTTAACAGGTATTTTGGAGAAAATCCATAAACATAATTATTGAGGTAAAAGATTTTATCTTTTCATGTCATTTTAAACCAGCACTGATGTAACAGGTGAAATTGTATTGTGTAGTGATGGGCTTCAGTTTATCAGCTCTGTCTGGATGATTGTCTACTGTCTTTGTCTTTGTTGGTCCAAACAGGTTCCCTCTGCCAGTTAGATGGTAAGTTGTCACAATGACTCAGAATGTTTCTTGTGTGTCAGTGAGGCACTTTAAGAAGGAAATCTTGCTTTCTCTCATCAGTATGTGGTCGAGCCCCTCTCAGCAACAGGATTGTTGGAGGGGAGAATGTGACAGCAGGCGTTTGGCCGTGGCAGGTCAGCATTCATCTCACCTTTCAGGACATTGACTTTGGCCATTTCTGTGGTGGTACTCTCATCACTAAAGACTGGGTTTTGTCTGCAGCTCACTGCTTCCAGTGGTATGTTGAAAGCTTAAATGAAGCTCAGGATACATGTGAAGATTGATAATAGTGGGATTAAAGCAGAGTTTATCTATTCACAGGTTCAGTGCATCTTACATTGTGATGTACTTTGGACGTCTGAACCAATCCGGCTCAAACCCTTATGAGACAAACAGGACAGCGAGTTAAATAACTTTAACTTTTCTAATCCTGACAATGACATAGCACTGATCCAGCTCTCATCCTCTGTGACTTTCTCTGATTACATTCGGCCAGTCTGTCTGGCTGCTGCTAACAGTACATTTGTTGCAGGGACAGAGAGCTGGGTCACTGGATGGGGCAGGCTACAACCTGGAGGTGAGTGAACATTTCCTTGCCAGTAAACCTCAACAATTCACCTAGAAATGTTTTTAAAAGCCATAAACTTTGTTCTCTGGTCTGTTTCACAGGCACCGAGCATCCTGATATACTGCAGGAGGTGATGATACCAGTTGTGAACAACAGTGACTGTGATCATGCTTATGGAGGGATCAACATAAGCATCACAAGCCATATGATTTTTGCTGGATTGTTAAATCAGGGAGGAAAAGGTGCATGTCAGGTAAGACATCAGTCATTCATCTGAACCCTTGTTTAATCCAAATCAATTTGCAAAATGCTACTCACCAGTTTTGTCACCTGCAAACCTGTACACTTTACACTGCCATCATCAATTAAGCCCCGTCTTTACTGCACTGATCATGAACGCATACTCTATGACTGCTTTTTGATACACTGCATGTAGCCTGGTGCGAAAACGGCTTAGTCATCTAATATTTTTTGCAAGACTATTCATAACTTTTTAAAGTCAGTTACATATAAGTGAGACTGATTATCACTTGGTACCACTTGCTAGATAGGTCACACTTGCTTGAATGGACTCAAGTCGCACTTAAGTCTCAAAAATAAAGACTTGTGACTCGACTTGAACTCGTGAGCAGCTGACTCGAGACTTGGACTCGTGACTCATGAGACTTGTAAACAATTGAAAAAGGTTTGCTGGCCTCATAAAAAAAAAAAAAAAGTTTTGACACACACACGGCCGGCATACTTTTACAATTGGTCTACACTATTGCATACGTCTGTCTGTAACAGCTGTTCAGAGATATAAATGCTGAATGTTTGCAATACAGGGAGACTCTGGAGGTCCAGTGGTCAGCAGGAAAGGCTCCCTGTGGATTCAGTCTGGCATTGTGAGTTTTGGTAGAGAATGTGCTGACCCCACATTTCCCACTGTGTTTGAGTCTCTCAGTACCAGGACTGGATCAAGTCTTAAGGCTATTGCACACTGAGTCCGAATTTTTCGTCCGAAATTTTCGCACGTTGAAAAATAAATACGACCTCACGTTATGTCAATCACGTTTGCACACTGCCTCCAAAATTTTTGTCTGTCAATAAAAAATTCGGTTCGGGTTCGATTTTTTTGCGTTTTTCGCATCCGTATAAAGCATTTTGAGATGCTTTGAGAAGGTGTTTTGAGAACTGCTGTAGCCTATATGCTGGGTTTAATGCCTGGCGCGCACCTTTCCGATGCCGCAGTTCGGTGTGTGTGGGTGTGTGTGTGTGTGTGTATGTATGTGTGGCTGTATCCATACCTCAGACTAATTATGGCCATTATGGCGCTTTTCCACTGCGTGGTACGACTCGGCTCGGCTCGGTTCAGAACGGCACGGCACGGCTCAGTTCGGCTCGGTTTGTGTTTCCACTGGCAGTCTCTGCCAGTCTCTGTTCAGGATCAGTTGGTTCACGGAAATTGGTGGTCTTCTTTTTAATATTTGATTTTGATTTTTGATTTTATTGATTTATAATAATGTGGACAATCCCTTTTTATTAAAAAAGAGCAGCTTTAGCCTCTACGGCTAATTTCCAGCTGTAGTCCCCAGCCAGTTGTTAGAAGGCATACATCAAATAAAATACATTACAATTACAATTACAATAAGGCTAAGCAAACATACAAACGTGTGAAACACAATTAAGACAAGCAATTGAGACAAATATGTGGCTCCAGTATCGCTAGCAAAGTATCAAACTGAGGCACTGACATTCTGAAATAAACTTTGAATCTCTCGGGATAATCCCGCAGCTCTTTGATAAGGAGTTGGAACTCTCCTTCCTCTCTGCGCAATCTAAGGATTGGATGGACCCAATATTTCCTTTTTCTTTTTTTAAGAAGAGAGAGGACAACAAAATCATCCTCACTGCTTGAAGACATTTTGTATAGTTTTGCGAATTTTTTCGCAACGGATTAATTAATACGCATCGGACTCAGTGTGCAAGGTCTCTGTGCGTGACAAATTTTTAGGATTGCGAATGCGAAAAAACGCATGCGAAAATTTCGGACTCAGTGTGCAGAGACCTTTACACGGGCAGCAACCAGCCTGGATTTGTTGCATTGAATCCAGCATCCTCCAACTTCAGAGGCGTCTCAAACCTCCTCTTATTTCCCCTTTCTCTCACATTCTACTTCATTCTTTTATCATTTTTTCTTCCTTCCTAAAAACTGTTTGAACAGTAATTCTCAGGATTGTTGGATGAAGAGGACAGTTGTATTGTAAATAATCTCATAAATATGAAAAAAGAGCAGCTATTTTTTTTTTTTGTCATTTATTCTTTATCATTTTTAATGAGCAAAAAAGGTTGCTAGCCACACAAATTTTTTATTATATAAATTGCAACGTGCAAAAAGTGCAGGGTGCATGTGAATTAAAAACAAATAGACTTGTTTGTCTGGTTTTATTTCACATGCACCCTGCACTTTTTGCATGATGGAGTTAATAAAATAAAAATATTTTGCTAGAATTTCTCAGCTGGTACTGGATTCACTGTGCAACCAATAATCAGGTCAAGACAATAGACATGACACACTGAAACAATACAAAAGCCATGTGCTCACACAAAACAAAAATACACGCACGTGGCCAGCAAAACAATAACGAGCTATGCGCTTGAACAAAACAAGACAAGGAACCACAGCTAATGAGAACACTCATAAGCCATGTGTTCACACAAAACATGACAACATGAAACCACGCAGCCAGTGAAAAACTCACACAATCAAAGCTGTGCACTTACATGAAAACAAGACATTACAGGAGTGTCAGGGCTCTGTCACAAAACTAGACCGAAGTGACAGAACCCTGGCACTTCAGTTAAAATGCACTATTACAACATTTAAAAAACTTTCTGTGAAAAGTTTCATGTAACGATTAGATGAATCGGTGTTAGAAAATTGACATGTATTTCTATTATAATTTCTGTAATAACTATTCATGGATATTAAAGGTGCCTGTCTTGGTCTGATGATCACAATATTTAATATTATATTTACAACATTCAGAACAGTATAATATCAAATTGCAAATATCAATAAAAGCTGTATGCGAATTTCCATAATATCATTGACATCAAGATAAATCTTGCTGTAATCTGGCCTGTTATTTGTAGAAAGTATTTTATTCTAATATTGCATTCATCACTATTTCCTCTCGATGTTGCGATTTCTTCCTCCCTGCAAAATAATTCAACACAAAAGCTGAGCTCTCATTATTGCAGATTGTTCCAGATCAATGTGAATCATCAGATTGTCAAATCAAGTCATCTTTATTTATGGGTGATTCTTAGACTATGGGCACTTTTATGTTCTTTGCTCATATTTTTAAAAATACATATAATTTTGGACAAATTCCTCTTTCTTTGTCAAACTAACAATAAAACCACCTTAAAAACTTTTTACTAGCTTTCTATTACGATTTTTTCATACTTTTCAACCTCCTTGTAGGTGTCAAAATCACTGTTTTCTCCTTGTCGCACACCCAGACTTTTGAACTTCAACAATGAAAATACAGTTTAAAAATATGACTTACCTGGTAACTATTAATGTACCTGAATTAGGCACTAGTAAAAGAATTAAAATACATTATAGTATTTAATGTGACACCACTATCAGTATTACTTTTTATACAAAATATAGCTGTCGCACAGTATTGGTGTCATTTCTACCACAACACTGAAATGTCCCTTTAAAAAGTTTGTGTGAAAGATTGTTTAGGTGGTTTCTATGGAAATGTTCAGTGACATCAGAGCACGTGTTGGACATGGAGGGAATTTACATTTTCATCAACAACAAATGAAGAAAAATCAAGGTAAATATTGCTTGATCAGTTAATATATTTATTCTACGTCACTTCCAAACATGCTGTATCTTCAAGGGTGTTTTTAAAAAGCTAAAAATGTTAAGTTAAATAGGAGTATTTTGCATACATGAAATGCTAAGTATTAATTCAAAGCTAATCAGTGAAGCTATCTTCCATTTTTTCACAAAAAACAACAGAAATGTCATTTCCACCACACCGCCCTCTGTGGTGGAAATGACATTTATGGTTACAAAGTACAATTGATATGGATTGCGAGAGTAGATTTGTGTAATACTTTTTATATTATAATATATTACAATACTTTTTATATTTATATTTATATTATGATATTATTTTTATTTCTAAATTATATTACTTTCATATTAATTGATTTCATTTTTATCTATTTTTAAGATGCCACCTAGGACAACAAAAGAAAGATCACAGGGCTATAGGGACAAAATAAAAGCTGACCCTATAAAATATGAAGAGAGACTTAAAAGAGACAGGGAGAGATACCTGAGGAAAAAAAGAAGATGAGTGTTCATTTAAGAGACCAATGAGAACATTTCAGTATCAAACTCTCACAGTTATATAGGCTCATAATTATCTCACAATGTTGAAATTTTGATGCATCATTTATTGCTTATATTTTTGTCTTGCTATCAGTTGTGTCAGTTATTTACAGTATCCACTGTAACAGTTCATCTGTGAGACAAATCAGTTTTCTACATCAAACTCAGCACTACACTAAAAACAGGTGTGGTTATGTTTAATGACTTTGTGAATTGAGTTTAATGAGTGTGATGAGTTTAAGACTTTTTCTAATAAATATCTCTACTGTTTCTCTACATTCACATTAATTCATTGTCATTTCCACAACACCCTGTCATTTCCATCACCACACATTTTTTAAAAATATTTAAAAAGTTCTCTTCACACATTAAAAAGGTATCCACAATTTATGAGATCATGCTCTACTTAATATAAAAATTCAAGTTATTTATTTTCTAATAAGCTCTTACCCAAACCATTATTGAATTTCAGAGTGTGACAGCTACAGTTCAGCATTTGGTCTTTAGGGCAGTTAATTTATCTCATTGACAAATGTATAATTATTGTACATTGTGGAAAAACTGGTAAAACTAGTTACAAAAATGATCTTAGACAATTCTTGAGTGGCATAAGTTATTCTATTTTTAAATAACAGCTGTATATTGAGATGTGGTGGAAATGACATTTGTTCATTGCAGGTCGGAAAATTTTTTAAATATTAACAATTTCTCTTGTAATCTAAGTGTGTCCTTTTACAGAACCTTAAAACTAGGCATTATTTAAACTTATAAGATTGTGTTACGTGACTTTTGAACAAGTTTTTTTTATTCAACTTCACCAGGCTAAAAGTGCCCCTAAAGAAATGCCCTTATATAGCACTTTATATACTACAGATTGTGTCAAAGCAGCTTTACAGTGTTAAACAGGAAAAACATGTGCTGAAAATGCAAGAGGACAATAGAGTCAGTTTTCCAGTTAAGGTCAGTTCATTGTTGATTCAGTTATGCCTATGTCGTCCACCTCAGGTCAGTTCAAATAGAATCTATGCAATCGACAATATTGCCAGAAATTAAGTGCACCCAACTAAAGCAAGCCAAAGGTGACAGTGGCAAGGAACCAAACTCCATCGGAGACAGAAATGGAGAAGAAAAAAAAACACTTTGGAGAGACCAGGATCAGTCAGGGGTCAGTTCTCCTCTGGCCAGAATTTGGATTGTGTGAGGCTGAAAAACTCACCAGCTCTTCTTGCAAAGATGATCTGAAGAAGAATCACAGCAGGAGCAGCAAACACTGCAAGCTCAACAATAATCACAATCACTGCAGGAAAGATGTGTGGACAGATGATGGACACAATCAAGAGAAAAAAAATCAATCTGTGAAACTGGGAATGAAATCAAAGGAATAAAATGATGAACAATTCTTAACAAAGCACTGCAGATTGACTGCTTCAGTATTAATGAACTGCATGTAAAGACGTGGTACCTCTGAATGTAGCAACCTGGATCCAACAATCCTACTGACTTCAGTTTCTGCTGGATCTGTGATCATGTCTGTTAGTTCAGTAGTTCACATATAATGCAACATATAAACAAATAATCATCACATCATACTTGAGCTTCAGATCACAGAAATGATTAATTAACTTCCACTGCTTCATGAATCTATTATCATGTTATTTCAATCTCAAGGTGTCAGGAGAAACATTTACCATCCGAATAGGGCTTCTGAGTTGATCTGAATCTCACAGTACGTGATACATGCATTAGAATACAATTGAACATAAAATGAAACTCGTAATAAAGCATAATAATATAATTTATATCATAAAGCAAAGTTGTATACAAGAATAAAACTTTAGATATTGTTCTTTGGGGAGGAACTCCATCTTTGAGTTGATCTGAATCTCACAGTTGAACCTATAATGGTTTTGAAGACGAAGATGAACTTTATTCACTGTGAAAATTTAGATAATGTTTATTGGTCATGTCACTTGTTATGGCTGGTTAGGACAGATAAGATCCAGATGATATTTTATTGCTTGATCCATTATTGTGTCATATTTGATGAGGACGCGACATCAGATCTGAAAGTGCTGGATCTGAAGATGATCTACTTATTGTGATTGTTTTTTGTATGACTGTGTAGAGCAGATGAATTATTGAAACGCTTCCCACATGCAGTGCAGTAATACGGTTTCTCTCCAGTGTGGATCCTCTCATGTGTTTTCAGACTTGATGACACACTGAATCTCTTGTCACAGTGTGAACACTTATAAGGTTTTTCTCCAGTGTGGATCCTCTCATGCTGTTTTAAACACTTTGCTGAAGTAAAAGTCTTTTCACACTCAAAGCACATGTACTCTCTCACACCAGTATGTATTTTCTGATGTACTGTTAAATATTGTAAACATGAAAATCTCTTTCCACACAAATAACATGAATGTGGCTTCTCCTTTGTATGAACTCTCAGGTGTTTCTTCAGGTATGAAGCTCTCAAAAATGTTTTGCTACATTCATCACATGAGTACAGCTTCTCTCTAGCGTGGATGTTCTTGTGTACCTTAAGGCTTGATGATAGTGTAAAACTCTTCCCACATTGATCAAATGTGTATGGTTTCTCTCCAGTATGAACTCTCATGTGAACATCAAGGCTTTTTTTGCATGTCAAACTCTTTCCACACTGAGTGCAGGTGAAAATCCGTGTTTCTATAGGAAAGAACAAAAATAAAGATAATTTAATCATAAAATTACTATTGTTTTGCATTAAAAAGTGTAGTTACTAATAATATTACACATTTATTTCGTGTTAATTTGACAGTAAAGCATTGAGCTTGATTTGGGAATCATACAAAATTTACTTTTATTAACAACATTAATGTGCAAAATCTCATTTTTACATAGAAAATTAATATATTATACTCATTAAATGCACAATTGGGTTTTTATCGCTCATTTGTGCTCAATATCATGTCACTGTGTAGGTCATAAAATCATAAAAACTGTCAAAATATTTTAATGACTGAATTTGTATTTAACGTGGTCACAATTCAATAAAACGTAAGTTACACTTTAATTTCAACAGTAACTGAAACTGAATAAAAGTGAGCAAATGTTTAAATTATCAAAGAACATGACAGACTTTAGTCTATTGTGCATTAAGCACTCAAAAAACTCCCATTATAATCACTGAAGCTGTCTACACTGCATGAATGTATATTTACATCGCAAGTACATCTGCACTTTGTTGTTTATAATGAGTGAATTTGCCACGAGAGTGCCCTGAACAAAAATTCGGTGTTTCATCGATGACTAATCTGAACACCTCTGATTGGCCATTGCATACATAAGCTCAACAGAATCGTGTGTGACTGGTTAGAATGCACAATGCTGTAAAAATGATGTAAAAAGAAATATTGAAGCAGCATGAGCAGATCTAAATTTAATGGTGCAGTTGACACTTTTCATTTAATTTTCACTTAATTCACTTTATTATGCATCACAAAAAAGTGGGCAAAATGTGCAAAAGATCACATTATATTTTCACTTATATTCACGTTATATTACACACAGTACAACAGCAATCATTTTTCTGTCCAACTTCAAAAAGAAAAAAAAAAGTGCAGTTTTGGGGGGATTTATTGTTTTTTTAAATTTATTTGGCTGAATTTGTCAAAGTTGATGTAAAATGAATTTCATTTAGGTGGCAGAAGGGTTTGCCCAGGGCTCCATACAAGCTAGAACTGCCACTGTGTGCCATTATTCTTCTACAGTATTATACAGAACTGAAAGGCAACTTCAGTGATTAAGAAATGCTCTTGATGTGTGATTCAGTTGCAAATTAAAGAAAAGGCATTTTGTGACTTTTGTTAAATCATAGACAATACATTGACCAAATTTGATTTCTTGATAATTTGATATTTTATAATAATGCATTTATAATTTCCAAATACGGAGTGTCTATTTACACTAAGTGCAAATAGCCCACCTTGTTGGCAAAGGCTATTTACACTAACTCCGCCCACCAACTTATGATTGGGATAGTCAACACTGCAAAAAGACGCTCATTCAACATCAGTTTCAGGGCATAGATGGTAAGGTGTGTGCTTTTTGACGCAATCGACTCGAGTTCAAACCCACCTTTTGCCAAAATTTTTTTCTCCCTTTTCAAATCTCATATCGCATCGGAAAGGCATTTATTTTCAATAAAAATGAAGCAAATAATCAAAAAGTTGAAAATAAAGTATCGGTTAGGGTAGGTGTAGGGAGGGCTTTATTGTCCCAATAAGGTGGCATCCATTTAATAGCCTAATTTGAATTAAAACTATAATTTACACTCAATACGTTATTATTGCGTACTGAGGTGTAGATAATTCCCACTATTTGCAATAAGAAGTATAAACAGCAGAAAATATTGCTATTTTAATAGTGTAAACAGAATCTATAGCTATTTGCACAATGTAAATAGCATATCTTTAAAAGAATACTGCTATTTTCACTTAATGTAAATAGAATCCATTGCTATTTGCACTTAGTGTAAATAGCATCTATTGCTATTTACACTTGGTGCAAATAGCCGCTGCCTTAAAAGTAAAAATGAATGACTAATAAGCCAATAAGTGCTTTTCTGCTGCCATCTACTGGTTGTAGTGGTAATTTGATGTATTTTTTTATTTTAAATAATTGTTTGTTTACCACAAAATGTATTTGGTTATCCCATTAAAAAAATTTACTTTTAATTTGGATCATTTTTAGAGCTTTAAAGTGCTGTAAATAGTTGTGTTTTCACTGAAAAGTGCTTGAATTTCTCTCTCAAAAGGTTGTACAAATCCGGAAATTGATGAGGCAATAACATTTGACTATTTCTCCCACAACATCATGGTATACTGTAGTGAGCGTTACTTCTTTTCTACATCAACACTATTTGATCTGTTTATAATGGATAACTCTGTGCAGAATTCAAATGCTTCTCACTGGATCTCGCAGCAGTGTACAGTAACAGTGTTGCAAGATCAACATTGGTTCTGTTCTGAGCTCTGACCAGTTTGCACGCGTTTGCGATGCGCTCAACTATTGGTCCGAGCTGATAAGCAGCTCAAACGAGTAGCGCTGTTTTGTTTCTCTTTTGTCTCTTTTGCCGTTTGAAGTTTCTCACATGCAATAGAAATTGCAGCTCTTATTAGTTGAAAAAATTTAGTCACGGCAGAAAAAAGGTTGCAGTCTGGAGCCCTGCCTTATTATTTGATGCTTCAGCTATATTATTGCAGAGCTCTAAGGATTTTTTCCTTTTACAGCAAATCTAAATCTGCTTGAAGCTTTATAACCATCAGCACTATTAATTAAGAAAGATAAATAAACACCAACCTGTTTGTTCTTCAGTATCTTCAATGTGTTTGATTCTGCAGGGTTCTGGATCTCTCATCTTCTCTCTGTCCTCTTTAATAAACCCAGTCTTTGCAGATTTCAGCTCTTCCTGATGCTTTGATGCTCATCTGCATTTGTAAACTGATGGAAATATTCCAGCATTTATTGCTGAGTTACTGTAGCTTCACTGATGATGCGATTCTTATGGGAAGAGCTTCATTGAGGAGCTGATCTGCCAAAATAATATATGTATATATATATATATATATATATATATATATATATATCACTTACTGCAGATCATTTTCACAGCACAATGAATAATGTTTTTTTTTCTCAAATATAAATAATGGTAAGAAAAACTGTTGAAACATAAACAATCTACAGATTTGTAACCAACAAATACTCTCAGCATTGACACCAGATCTCCTGTAAATTGCCACTTAACACTCATTTCATTGAAGACACTAGCATAATAAATGAGGTGAAAACAGGAACCATTGACATGAAATAA
Organism: Tor tambroides; assembly: GCA_021397915.2. Lineage (NCBI taxonomy): Eukaryota > Metazoa > Chordata > Actinopteri > Cypriniformes > Cyprinidae > Tor > Tor tambroides. Next base: position 76,205 of record JAFVLL020041873.1, read on the forward strand.
AGTCTTTCAGCAGCTCTGTAATCCCAGCTAACAATTTTTGGTTCCCAGAACGTTCTGGGAACATTAGTTTTTGGTTCCCAGAATGTTCTCAAGAACGTTCCCGTTTGGTTAGCCAGGAAACTTTTCTTAATGTAAATAGAACGTTCCCTGTAGGTTAGGGGAACGTTCCGGGAACGGTCCCTGAACGTTCTCGGTAGGATCCGGGAACGTTCCCCTAACCTTAAGGGAACGTTCTATTTACGTTAAGAAAACTTTCCTGGCTAACCAATAGGGAACGTTCCTAGAAGGTTCCCAGAAAGTTCTCTGAAGGTTCCCAGAACGTTCTCCTAACCTCTTTACTCCGTTACCGCTGCTGTATGTCAGTGATCATCCAGCACCCCCACGTCTCGTAGAGTAAGCGGCATGGAAGACGGACGGATATGGACCTCAATAATCAGTACTACAAACCATATCTTGTTTTAAACTCCCAGATAGCAACATGTTGTCGGCCCTGATCCGGCCCACATCTGGGCACATGTGGAATGGCCCACATGTAGCGTGGAATGATGGCACTTGGGTGAACCGCTCCTGTTTGCCAGATCTAGGCCAAAAGCAGGCCATAGCAATGCCACATGTCAGCCAAGAGCAAAGAAATAAACCACACTGGACCTTATCTGAGCCACAAAATCTTCATATTTTATTTATAGAGTCCACTCAGCTTGACTAAGATTGTTAACAAGCAAAATCACTGAAGGAAAGAAGAGAACAGAAAAAAGAGACAAACAGAAACTCAACAACTGACTTCAGTCACAGCCTTAGATGAATTCAACTGAAGATAAAATACATTAAATCTCTGAAGATCTCAGCAGAGGAGTATTAAACAACTCCACAAACTGCATCACCAGGTTCACTTATTACTAAATAAGGTGGGGTGGGGTGGGGGTGTGTGTTTGTTTGTGTTTGTGTTCACTTCTCACTGCTGTGTGTGTGCACTTGGATGGGTTAAATGCAGAGCACAAATTCTGAGTATGGGTCACCATACTTGGCCACACGTCACGTCCTTTCCTTTCCTGTCCGGAATGGCGTTGTTCAGCCAGGTTTCCGTGAAGCACAGAGCAAAGACTTTGAAAAATCCTTGTTTATCCGGGAGAGTAGAAGGAGTTCGTCCGTTTTGTTGGGTAGAGAGCGGAGATTTGCCAGATGGATGCTAGGCAGCGGCGTTCTGAATCCGCGCTGGCTTGCTTCCCCCGTCTGCGCGTGCTGAAGCGTTTGATCAGCGCCGCAGCTCTGCCAACTACAACGTTCAGCAAAACGTCGGAATAATCGAAATCCAGTAAAAGATTTTGTGTTGTGTTCTGCCGAATGTTCAGCAGTTCATCCCTGGTAAAACTGATCGTGTTTGTGAAACAAAAAACAGGAAAAACTAACAAAAACAGTACAAACACTAGAGAGCTAAGCACTGTGGCTGCCATGCTCGGCGCCATCTTAGCTGGATCTTCCGAATAGACTGAATTATCCGTTAATATGTAGCCTAAGATTTCTATAACTATACCATATAATCCAGATAAGTTTCTTAAGCACCAAATAACAATGACTTCAACAAAATATTGGGGTTTAAAAATGTGAATTTTATTTTTACAGAAAAAGTGTTGTAAAAATAAAAAGTGAATAACATTTATTTGACTAGGATTACATTAATTTCTTACCACTGAATTAATGATGATGTGCTTCTCTCTTTTGGTCCGTAAACAAAAACTACAAGGTTAATATGACTTAGTTCACACTGCAGGTCCTAATGCTCATATCGGATTTTTTGCTAAAATCTGATTTTTTTTGCGCTGTTGTTCACACTGTCATTTAAATGCGACTGCAATCAGTCTCATGTGTGAACTGTATACGGCCCTGAAGTGACCCGCATGCGCAGAAGAAGACGTGACATCAGACGCAGCGCACTGTGTTTGAAGACATAAAAATGGATGCTGCTCGTGTTAGCATGTGTTTAGCAATTTTTAAGTTAATGTGCAATCGGAGCCTAAATAACGAAGTGAGAGTATTGTCTATATATTGTCTGCCATTGTGATTTTAATCTTCCCGCCTCCTCCAGCGCAGAATTGTGACGTCTGTCGTATTTCAATGACGATAAAATCGCATGAAATGTGACATGGCCATTCAGACTGAAGTCGCATTGCAAAACATCGGATACGTATCCGATTTAGGACCACATATGAAAGTGGCCTGGGCCTGATTTGAAAAAAAAAAATCGGATTTGTGCTGTTCAGACTATCATAAGAAAATCAGATATGGGTCACATTTGGGCAAAAAAGTCGGATTTGGCCCACTTTAGCCTGCAGTGTGAACTAAGTCTATCATTCTTCAGTCAGGCCATCTAGTGGTCTGTTATTGATACAACCACAACTACTACAACTGATAACGAAGCGCTCAAGCGGTTACTGCGAATCATGTTGAGGTCATTAAAATATATCAAATTGATATTTTGCGTTCAATTATTTACTTATCAGGCAAAATTACGCAGTGTAGTCTTTATCACCCTACAGAGGTTCCTTTTGCAAAATAATCTGCTGACTGTATCCCTCAGCCTTGCCACGCCCCCCAGTTTGGGAACCACTTGCTTAGAGAATAATAACGGCAGGCCTAGTAAGACTGATTAGGTTTATAAGTGATTAAAAAATGAGGAGTAGGTGGATTTTTATCATTGTAGGGTGATTGTGTTCACACACTGTCAACACACATTTATGTCCAAACACCATATAAAAGTGGATTTTGCATAATAGGTGCCCTTTAAAAAAAAGAAAAAAAAAAAGATTAAAAACGAAGAGTTTTGGAAGCAAATAGCAACTATTCGGTGGAATGGCCCTTAACCAATAGGGAACCTCGTGTGATTTTCACTGAAATATTTGATTTCTCTCATTTTTCCCTGTCAATCCTCACACACTTAGACTGTTGGTGTTGATCAATAGTCTATAATTTAATACAGTCTATAATTTATTTATCATTTATTTGTGCAGATCGGCTTTTTCAAAGGAAAACAAATCAGCGCACCTTATAGACGCGCGTAATTTCCCCCGTATTATTTTCCTCCTCTCGCCGCTTCACGCTCCAGTCCAGCGGTTGGCGCTAAAACACATACGTTTGTTTGCCAAACACCATTACACCTCAGAGGAAGAAGATTCATCGCGTTCTCTGCCGTTTTTATACAAACTGTTAGAAATGTTGTTTCTGTTAATAAATTAATAAAAATACAGCTTTTTAATCAGGTCAATAAATACCTGTAATATTCTCATCCTCATAGTCGTGTCTAAGTTTTGAAGCAAGCAGGAATATCTGGAGGAGTATCATCTGAACTGAGATCTGCTGCTGTGAAGATGGTGTTTGTTAAAGAGGAGAGAGAGGAGGACACGAGTGAACCAGAAACCTGGAGAATAAAACAGGAGGAACCAGAAACCTGGAGAATAAAACAGGAGGAACAAGGAGGTTGGTGTTTATTCTTCATTCATCTTTAATGACTGTTTGTGGTACATCCACAGATCCTTTATGTAAAAATAAGACTTTAGCTGACATTAAAATATCTTAAATCCATGTTTCAAAGTTCTTATGGAAATGTGACTGAACTGACACCGAGGAGATTTAATTATTAGGCTTTATTTTTGCTTAATTTTTGCTTTTTGGAATCATAAAACTGTTGAACTTGTTTTTACGTTAGTACAATCCACATTTTAAGTAAAGTCACTATAGTACTGTGGTTATTTTCAAGCATGTGAATGTCTCAGTAGAGCATTTCACTGTAATTCAGTAACAGTTTTGCAGCAGGTTTGCAAACAGACTTTTACTTTTAGATATAAACTTGACAGCACTGTCACAACATGGCAGTAAACTTGTTTATTCAAATGTCTGATCTGTAATCAGTGATTTCTGATGTGTAATTAAGTATTAATTATTCAGGTTAAGTCAGATTTTATTTGCCTCAAAATTGTTCAATGTTTTGTGGTGGTGGTTGTGTGTGTGTAAATCAAGCCATTGATCAAACTAAACATTGTTTCTCCTAATAGCATGATAATAATTTGCTATTTATATTGTTAAATTACAGAACGTGATCAAAGAACGATCCCTGTTTGATGGCGCTGTCAATGCAGCACCCACTTAAAACTCTCATTATAATCAATGGTTCTCTTACACAACCCAATGAACCTTTTAAAGTATTTACATAATGTTTGCTGTTAGTTATGATGAAAGCATTTTGTGAGAGTGCAGAAAAAGAGATGTAATGATTAGATCAAACAGACTGTCATCTGCTCAGTGCTCACCGCTGCAACCTTTCATGTGATGAGAGTAGATCTAAATATATAATGCTGTACTTAACACTTTAGATAATCTCAACAGCTGGAATGGTAAAAACAAAGGAAGTATTACATGTGGAGCAGTCTCAGATACTCTTCCTATGTAAAAATGTTAGCCAGTCATAGCAGTGGGCGTTTCCATTGAAGTCTCACAGCAGACACACCCCTTCAAACAGTGCGTTCAAATCATGCTAAAATCATCATTTATTTCTGTGTAAAGACATTAATAATGTGCACCTCAAGAAACATTATATTTTGATGGAAAAACATTATAGGTGCACCTCAGGAAACATTATATTAAAAAATGCAGTTCATGATTCCTTTAAAAAGTATTAAATTTGAAGCGCTGATACCTGCAGGTTCCCTGTATACAGCTATAAAATAATGTAGATTAGACAAATACTTTTCACAATACTTCAAAAGGTACATTTACACAACAAAATATTATATGCTTCTTAGCATTTTTCTTTTTTTTTTTTAATTTTCGCACAGACAACAGCATTGTGAAAGTGATCCCCATTTGTAAAAACAGTAACATCATGTGCATGAGTATTACATGTTCAGCCTTTAGATGTGTAGTGTTTCTTTACAAAATGATATTGCCATCTACTGCCCTGGCAGCATAATGCAGTGTTTTCATCTGTACACAAATATTTTATCCTTTTTATTTTTTCAAATGCCCCAAGTGATTTTCATCTTTATGATTTATTTTTAGGCCTGAAGAAAGTGAAAGAAGAAAGACAAGATCTGAATGAAGTGGAGGAGAAACATCAGGATCAGAAAGATCATGATTTAAAAATAACAGATGTCAAAAGGCCTTTCAGCTGCTCTCAGTGTGGAAACACTTACAAACATAAAAAAAGCCTTAAGAATCACATGTTAATTCATAGTGAGGAAAAGCCTTTCAGCTGCTCTCAGTGTGGAAACACTTTCAAACATAAAAAAAGCCTTAAGGATCACATGTTAATTCATGCTGGAATAAAGCCTTTCAGCTGCTCTCAGTGTGGAAAGAGTTTTACACAGAAAGGACACCTTAAGAATCATTTGGTAACTCACTCTTCAGAAAAGCCTTTCAGCTGCTCTCAGTGTGGAAACACTTTCACACGTAAAGCAAGCTTTAAGAAGCACATGTTAATTCATAATGAAATAAAGCCTTTCAGCTGCTCTCAGTGTGGAAAGTGTTTTACACAGAAAGGACACCTTGAGAATCATTTGGTAACTCACTCTTCTGAAAAGCCTTTCATCTGCTCTCAGTGTGGAAAGTCTTTCACACGTAAAGGGTACCTCAAGACTCACATGCTAATTCATGCTGGAATAAAGCCTTTCACCTGCTCTCAGTGTGGAAAGAGTTTCATATGTAAAGGATACCTTAAGACTCACGTGTTAATTCATACTGGAATAAAACCTTTCACCTGCTCTCAGTGTGGAAAGACTTTTACATATAAATCAAACCTTAAGAAGCACATGTTAATTCATACTGGAAAAAAGACATCACTGAATTCAATGAACTGCCTTTAACTGAAAATTGAGTGTTTACTATTGTCCTTTTACATTATTGACACACTATTTTCCTATTTGAGACTGTATAGCTGCTTTGACACAATCTGTATTGTTAAAAGGGCTATATAAATAAAGGTGACTTGACTTGACCTGCTCTCAGTGTGGAAAGACTTTTACACATAAAGGACACTGTAAGGTTTATTTGGTAACTCACTTCATAAAAGCCTTTCACCTGCTCTCAGTGTGGAAAGTCTTTTTGCTCATGTTTCTTTAACAGCTAATGAACTCTGCTCACCCCACCCCTCGCTTCCGTGGGGTTGCATTAAGGGCACCCAGTTTGTGCTCATCTATAATTTAAATTAATAGCTTACATTTACAAAATGAGCATGCAATAGCAGAAATAAGACTTTTTAATGAAAGTAAAGGTCCATGTTTAATAATATTGTCAATGAAATGAAAATGTTAAATGTTTAAGAGATTATTGTTTGTTGATTATAATTTATATATTGTATTCTAATGTCACAAACAATACTATCAAGGTTTGCGGTATTTTACATTATTCTTTTGTTCTGTGGGTTTGGTGAAGTGTAGTAAAAACAAACATATGTGTGTCCTCCAATTTGACCCACAACCTGATCAGTTTGTACATGAAATTAATTCATCCATCAACTCCACGCCAGGTTACCATACTACACGTCACTTTCACTTTCAGATAAACTTGATACTAAATTCCTTTAGCCATTAGGCACCTAGTGTATCATTGTCCTTGTTATAAAGTAATATTCAATTATAAAGTAACATGTTTCTTCTGTATGTGCACAATAGTACATAGACTCTGTTCATCCTTCCTTAAGCTTTTCATCTAACAGTTGACACATTTGTCCTTGAAAAGAGTTTCAGCACAGCACCGGAGCCTGTTTGTTTAGTAAACCTTTGCTTTGTAAATGTAAAACATTGTTTGCAGTATTTGAATTGAAAGGATTTTCATGAGTTCTATAGAAAATAATACAATGTCACTATAACTATATTTTGAAACATATTTCTTAAATATTATATATGATCTATTCAGTGATCAACTGGGATTTCACAACCAGACATGTCTGTTGCGGCAACAATTGCACAGTTAGCTGAGGTTAAACACGTTTTATTGTCGGCTTTAAAACACTGAGCATTTTTCAGTAAAGTCTCTCAATCTCTGAATCTTCTGTCACCGGCTTAAGACGAAAGACTGAAGCAGCCAACACAGGAGATCTGTGTGAGACTTGTGGGAGATCTGGCTTTATCTGGTCTTGTGGAGGTCTATCATGATGGACAGTGGGGTTCAGTCTGTGATGATGGATGGGATCTGGCTGAAGCATCAGATGGGTTTTCCTGGAGTGAATATCAACCACGTCAGGAGGACCTTATGGAGAAGGTATGAACTCCTCAGCACAGTTTGATTAATACACACTGGTCTTATTTTTAACCCAAATTCTGTTTCCATC
>JAFVLL020041874.1:0-14663 GCA_021397915.2 Tor tambroides
ATATATATATATATAAAAATGCAACTATTACAAATATACAAATAAGGACAAGTAAAAAATAGATGAAGTAGCATAAGGCACATGGTAGAGAGTGCAAACCAGTGAAATAAACAGTGCAGATATAATTGGTGTAGTGCAAAAGAGCTTATCAAACTGTTTAAAGTGAAAAAAAAAACTTATGTAGTATGCACTGTTAAAAAAAATGAGTGTAGGCTTTTGTTTTGTGATTTGACAGCTACATTTGTATGACTTTGCTATAATAAATCACACCACCATGTTCTCTGAAATGTGTCTCAAATTCCTTTGTTAGGTGAAAAGCTTATATATTTTAATATTCAATTAATAATTAAATAATTTAGCCACAGTATGGGTGAGACTATTCAAGAGTGGATGTGAAATTCCAATTTATTTAAAAATAAAGCTGATTATATATGGAGAGAGCCCACACTTTATAAAACATCAGTTTTCAGAAGTTACAGAGAGTTAAACCGTTTGAGTTGACCTGGGAAGACCAGCCCCTAATGCGCCTCTTTTACAAGGGAAATAAAACATGGTGAAATACTGTGTGTTGTATACGTGCACACGAACACTGTTTCAAGTGCTGCACTAAAGCACACGCACAAGTAAAATGTAGGCAGAGTTGAGAAAGAAATTCTAAATAAACAAATGTTAGTTGCTGTTGAGTTTAGACGTGAAATATTTAGTCCATATTTGATAATGTGTGTAGACCTTTAAATATTATTCTATGTTAAATATAAATTTAACAATGCTGAAAAGTATATACAGTTTTTAGAGCAACACATGCTTCCATTCAGACAATATCTTTGCATATTTCAGTGAGACAATGCTAAAGCGCATACTGCATCTATTACAACAGCATGGCTTCTAGCCAAATAACATTAGCTGAAATTATTTAATATAGACTCTTTTAAGAGCTTCAACCCGTCTTTTATCTCAGCTCTCATAGAAACCTAGATGTTCATGTAATTTCTTCTCACATTGAGTGCTAATGTTCTTTACAGCAGCCCAAAGACACAGTTCTGAGATGCGTGCCTCACTTTGTCGTTTGTCTGTTTTCGGTTCCTGTAAAACCACAAATGAACATGCAAGGAAATGTAGAATTAGTTTGCATGAGCCTGCTGACTTCCGCTATTCGAGTGCTTCCAAACATATACTGTATTAACAAATATTTCTGTGTTTCATTAACATCAGTGTGTAGAGAGACAGAATCTCCCTCAATCACTGATATTGTCTCTATTTCACCTGTGACATCTAAAGAACAAAAACATATTGTAAGACTCCACAAAAACAAAACGCTTGTTATTAATGACCGAACTATAGCTGTATCCCCATAGTCTTGTGCCCTAATCCATAATACATGTGTACAATACATATCTGATTTAAACCATGTCTATGCCACTGTGGATTCAATGGGAGAAAAAAAAAAAAAAAACTCTGCATGCGCAAATGACAAATGAATTCATGCTGAGTAAAACTGAAAAAGTTTACTGAACGGATTTGTTCCTCTCCTGCGATGTTATTTCTACACTCATTTTCATTCACAAACAGAAGTGAAACATAAAACATGATCTTGAGGATCAGTTTTAATCTTATTCAGCTAACCAGTCACAGTTACTGATCGGCCCATGGACTAATTTAATCTGACAACTACGAAAATGAAATGCTATAAATGACCTTAAATGAGCTAAATGCATGTTGGAAAAAAAATTATATATATATATATATATATATTAGTGCTGTCAAAATTAGCGCGTTAACGCAGGCGATTCATTTTTTCAGTTTAATGCATTAAAATTATTTAACGCCGTTAATGCAGGGGCGGGGCCTAAGGTTGGCCACCCCACTCATAACTGCTGTTTCTGTCTGTTTTTTCTTGACAAGAAGTGCATTTATTCAGTTGCAGAACGTCTTTACGATTACATCAATCCGGAGACGTTTCAGAAGCGTGCTCCAGCTTCACTTCAGCGGCAGGCACGAGGCAAACAGCGCGGTAACCAGCGCGTGCTGTAGCCTGTTTCAATTCGTATCAAAGCGTGAAATAAACTACGTGCATGCAGTGTCGTGGTCAGTTAAGGCATGAAGTTAACAAAAAGGTGATTAAAGCTGCCTTAAATCTGTGCGTGCATGTAATATGTTATATATGAGTACATTAAGAACATGTCTCTGAAATGGTTTTCAAAACTGTCCTGGAGCATCCCAGCACTGTCTCCCTCATCTAACACACCCGATTCAACTCGTCAGCTCATTAGTAGAGACTGAAATGGGTCAGAAAAGGTGATGAGAGTTGAGAGAAAATACGATGCGTGTCAGATCCGCGTCACGTTCAGCAGCGACAGCTCTTAAAGAAATAGCAGCCAAAAACAACCTAATAACCAGCTGCTGTGATGTCTGTTCATCAAGAATAAAAGAAAAAAGAGGAAATCAATAACTTTTATATAGCTGTAAGTATTTATCTGTATTTAGTTTAGAATTTAGTGTTTGATAACTTTATTCAATTTCTGTATATTTCTGCTGAGGGGCACAGGTAGCCTAGCTAAATATAACATTTATTATAATGGGTTTATGTGAAGATTGTTTTAAGTTCACTTAAAAGATAACTAAAACTAAAAAGAAGTTATTTTTAAAGTCTAATAAATGTTAAAATTGATAGCTGTTGTGTGAATGTACAGCACTCTCTCCACCCTCAATACCACGACTGAGCAAGAACCGAATCCCCAGCTGCTCCCCGGGCGCCGCAGCATAAATGGCTGCCCACTGCTCCGGGTGTGTGTTCATGGTGTGTGTGTGTGTTCACGGTGTGTGTGTGTGTTCACTGCTGTGTGTGTGCACTTTGAGTACTAATTCCGAGTATGGGTCACCATGCTTGGCTGTATGTCACTTCACTTTCACTTTTTGTATTCTATCTACAGTGCTGTGAAAAAGTTTTTGTCCCCTTCCTGTTTTTTAAAAAAAATTATTTGCATATTTGTCACACTTGAATGATTCAGATTATCAAACAAATTTGAATATTACACAAATACAAAATGCAGTTTTGAAATAATGATTTCATTTATTAAGGGAAAAAAGCTGTCCAAACCTGCCTGGCCCTACGTGAAAAATTGATTGCCCCCTAAATCTAATAACTGGTTGTGGCACCCTTTACAGCAACAACTGCAGTCAAGCGCTTGTGATAACTGCAATGAGTCTTTCACATCGCTGTGGAGGGATTCTGGCCCACTCTTCTTTGCATAATTGTTTTAATTCAGCCACATTGGAGGGTTTTCAAACATGAATGGACTGTTTAAGGTCATGCCACAGCATCTCAATCAGATTTAAGTCCAGACTTTGACTTTGTTTTTCTTGAGCCATTCAGAGGTGGATTGCTGGTGAGTTTGGGGATCATTATCCTGCTGCACAACTCAAGTGCGCTTGAGCTTGAGGTCACTGACGGCCGGACATTCTCCTTCAGGATTTTCTGATCGAGTGCAGAATTCATGGTTCCATCAATTGTGGCAATTCGTCCAGATCCTGAATCTACAAAGCAGCCCCAGACCATCACACTACCACCACCATGTTTGACTGTTGATATGATGTTCTTTTTATCAAATGCTGTGTTGGTTTTACACAGAGCCGGCCCAAGGCATAAGCGAACTAAGCGGCTGCTTAGGGCCACATGGCCACCAGAGGGCCCCCAAGAGTAGTCTACATGTTTATTTTATTTTATTTTAATTTGTGATATGTCAATGGACAGTGGTAATTATACGAAAGTGCAATATTAAATAATTAAATAATCTATACATATAATTTTATTATTTCCATAACGACATGTCATGCAGGCACAATAATGGCCATGTTGATAATATGCGCCGGACACTGCCGTGTGGATCTGTCGGATTAACATCACGTAAATTGACATATTTCTCCCGAAATACATGAAAGTAAGTGGTGACCAGTTAGCTGGGAGAAAAACAGAGTAAACCTTATAGTAATCTACACAATATGTATTTGAAAGGAATAAAACACGTTGTCATAATTGAAACAGCAAATAGACTTCTTAAAATATTGCCGCTTTCCATAGAAATCAGTGTGTAGCCTATTTAACAAACTAAATGTCTTTTTTACTTAATTGAAGTGTATTTAAATGTCTGAAACCTAAAATAAACTTCATTCGGTTGAAAACACTGAACAGTTATGAAATATGAAAAGCACTAAGAGCGGCTTTCTTTTTTCTTTTTTCTGAGCTCGTCTTTCTCTGGCTCAAAGCCAGCTAAAGCGTGGTGCGTCAAAGGGTTAAAATCGATAGTTTATTGGGGTGAAGGGGGGACAAATTCAACATGGGGGTTTTGTGGCACAAATCAGGGGTGCGTTTCTCAAGATCATCGTTAGCTAAGACAGAACTTGCGACCATAGTTGCTTTTGGCAAACTACCCCCCCCCCCAAGTTAATTAGCATAGCCTGTATAATTTTGTTTTTGGGGAGTTCATGTTTGAACATCAAAACGTAAGCAAATAGACTTCTTAATATATTATAATATAACATTTTACTTAGTTTTAGATGAAAGTTGTCTTCTGCGTAAAAATAACTTTCCTGGTTATATGTTTTTGTAATAAAAATAAGCTTCTGTTTCATAAACTGATAACAGCTTAACATTATTTTACTTAGCGTGTCTTTGCTATTATATTCCAATATCATTATGCCTCAATTAGCTAGATATAGATTAAGAGTTGTTGTTTTAGATGCTCTCTGTTGTGTTTAATATGTATTATAAAAAAGTATGACTAATAATAAAAGTACAACTTCGATTAATATTAATGTTGTTAAAATAACATTCTGTTCTGTAAATGCATTGTCTGCTGGTTTATTTAGCTACTTTTCAGTACACCACAATAATAAGTATGCTACTTAATACTTTAACACTTTGAATGTTAAAGTGCAAATTATCACCTGAGCACTCTTGTAAGTTTGCAACTGTCACAACAGATCACAGAAGGGTAAAAACATGCCAGGCAGACAATGGTATAATGTAAGCAACACAGCTACAACAAGCAAAACTGATAATGGGTGTGTTAGATTTATAGTGTGCGAATAATCAAGCTTTGACAATAACAGTCATATTGGCGGCACCGAGGGGCCCCCAAATAAAATTCTGCTTAGGGCCCCATAAAGGCTTGGACCGGCCCTGGTTTTACACCAGATGTAACGGGACACACACCTTCCAAAAAGTTCAACTTTTGTCTCATCAGTCCACAGAATATTTGCTCAAAAGTCTTGGGGATAATCAAGATATTGTTTGTCAAATGTGAGACGAGTCTTTGTGTTGTTTTTGGTCAGCAGTGGCTTCTGTCTTGGAACTCTCTCATGGATGCTGTTTTTGCCCAGTCTCTTTCTTATTGTTGAATCATGAACACTGATCTTAACTGAGGCGAGTGAGGCCTGCAGGTCTTTAGATGTTGTTCTGGGTTCTTTTATGGCCTCCTGGATGAGTCGTTGTTGTGCTCTTGGAGTAATTTTGGTAGGCCGGCCACTCCTGGGAAGATTCACCACTGTTCCAGGTTTTCTCCATTTGTGGATAATGTCTCTGACCGTGGCTCGCTGGAGTCCCAAAGCCTTAGAAATGGCTTTATAACCCTTTCCAGACTGATACATGTCAACTATTTTGTTTCTCCTCTGTTCTTGGATTTCTTTAGATCGTGGCGTGATGTGTTTCTCTTTAAGCATGCTTCACTTTGTCAGACAGGTTCTGTTTAAGTGATTTCTTGATTCAACAGGTCTGGCAGTAATCAGGCTTGGGTGAGGCGTGAAATTTAACTCAGCTTTCTGAGTAATGTGGTTAATCACAGTTCTTTCATGATTTAACAGGAGGGGGCAATTAATTTTTCACATAGGGCAAGGCAGGTTTGGACAGCTTTTTTCCCTTAATAAATGAAATCATCATTTAAAAACTGCATTTTGTATTTACTTGCATTATCTTTGTATAATATTAAAATTAGTCTGATGATTTGAATCTTTTAAAAAAATGTAAAAAACAGGAAGGGGCAAAAACCTTTTCACGGCAATGTATTTGTTTACTTTTTATTTATTATACAAATAACAAAAGCAAAAAAGGCCTCTAAAACTAGCTTGCTCTATTCTTTTTCTATTCTATCTGTTTTCCTTTTATTTATTATATAATTTAAAAAAAACCTTACTACATGTACTGCGTTAAGCTAACTGAGGCTTGTTATAGCACTTGCATGTCATTGCTCTTTTGTTGATACTATTTAAACTGAACTGAACTGAGCTGGACGATGACATCATTGAATTCAATAATGAAATGCCTTTAACTGAAAATTGAGTGTTTAATCTTGTCATTTTACATTATTGACACTATTTTCTTATTTTGATATTGGAAAGTTGCTTTGACACAATCTGTATTGCTAAAAGCGCTATATAAAAAAGGGGACTTGACTTGACTTGATTTTAATTGCTTCCATTGTCCTCATTTGTAAGTCGCTTTGGATAAAAGCGTCTGCTAAATGACCAAAGTAAATGTAAAAAAAATAAATAAATAAATAAAAAATTATATATATATACATAGCCATTCATGTAAATCAGCATTTTAAAACAAGATTACAAATTTTGATTTTCCACGTATCTACTATGTAATGATCATCATCATAAAAAACAAAATCGGGCTAATTTCACTCTGGAAATGTCTGAAAATGCCACAATCACACCAAAACTGACTCACTTCATGTCAGCAGTGCTCACATTCATGTGGCCAAAACATTTCTGAATGCTGAATGCAGTACAGGTCATAAACCCCGCCCTCTTCAAAAAAGAGTGTTTCCTCTATGTTTGCTTTTATTTAGTAATTTGATACTGGTAGTGGTGTCATGATTGTGTGTTTGCGGTTGGGTCTGCGGTAGTTTGACACCACCACTACTGCGCAGACTCAGACTCCAGAAAAGATGAAAGCAGCCGCTGCAACACAGTTTCACTTTGCTACAGTGGAAGGAACTGGAGCGCCTCGCCCATCAATTTTACAGGATTGTTTACATTAAGCGACTGCTCCGCTCGTCTCTGAATATCTTCCGAGGATTAAAATACTGTGCACTTTTAAGAGTGACTTCTATGAGTTTAGTAGGTTATCTTTGCACTCCTGGGCGCGGCTCATGAAGGAAGAACGCAATGGAGATTCAGCGATACAATCTCCATCAATCCTTTGTATTACATGCACGGCTCTACGAAAACACCCTGAGGATGATATTGTTGTCTCTGTTACTTCTGGGCGGTAAGTGGATTTATGTTATTCTTTTAGTTCCATTATGAGACATTTGGTTTCAGACATCAGCTATTAAGACAACAAATGCGTGAACTGACACTGAAAACACTTTTACTAGCGAAACCAACATTTACAAATAATGTGGCAAACCTTTAAAAAAAAAATGCAAGTCGCATCTCAATCAGCCGTCGATATCTGCTGGAAATATTCACCCATCCTGTGTTTATTAGGTTATTTTTATTATTAAATTATTACAATTGATTTTTCCTCGCAAAAATTTCATAGCGCATCACCGCATAACTGACGCGCTGTGAGGATAATAAGGCTATTAGCTTACTACTCCTCAATGAAAATGTTTTTTTTTTTTTTTTTTTTCAAAACAGGCTTATTATAGCCTACAATAAATTATAGGCCTATAATTAAAATTATTAACACTGCATTATGCCTAATAAATGAAAATTAAGAGCAGCTTTATTTCAAGCAACAACCTGTTTAAGACGAAATACGTTTCTTCCCATTTTTGTTCGGCCACAAGAGAAATATTAAGGGAGTATATTAAAACAGTTATATACCGTCGTCAGTATATGAAGTAGATTCGTCTCTGAGAGAATATGCGCCGTTAATGCAGCGTCAGATGCCGAAATCTCCGTCGGTTTTTACTTTCACTTTCTAGTGAATTGACTGAAAAGACTCTCACCGGCATAACTCATGAGAAAAGTTTGCACGTTGCTTGTGATATCCATTGGCTCGCCATAAATATTTATAATATTGCGACGTAACCCCCATACAGGGGCGTAGATTACGTGGGGGACGCGGGGGACGTGTCCCCCCCACTTTTAAAATCACATAAATTCATCCCCCGCACTTTTTCGGGCAAGTGTGCTGGCATAAAGGTTTTCAAGAGCCGGTGTGAATAAATATAGATTTAAATTCAAAGAGACAGGATAGTCTGTTGCATGACCTGATGTTTTATTCGGACCCAGAGTAAGGCGAGATGAACATCACGGAGCGCTAAACGCTCATTATATGCAGAATAAATTCATACTCGAAGCCGGAGGGTGCTCTCGCGCAGAAAGTTGCACCATGAAATTCCTAATATATGAAATGGATGAAAACAGTTGTTTTCACAGAAAGAAAGAAAAAAACGACCAGTTTAGAATTGCTATTGCACAATATGTGGTCTATTTTCAAGTCATCTCCAGGTAATAAATAAACTATATGAACAATGCAGTGCTAATTGACAGCATTCATTACAGTATAGAAACTATTCTGCCTCATGGGATAAAAAAAAAAAGTGTTTGTAGTATATAAACAAATCATTATTATTGGTTATTGTCCAGCAGTGTATCTGATTTCTAAGCCTATTAAAAGCTAGAAAAAGAGACAAATTAAAGTTGCCTATACATACCAGTCAAAAGTTTTTGAACATTAAGATTTTTAATGTTTTTTAAAGAAGTCTCTTCTGCTCAGAAAGCCTGGATTTATTTGATCCAAAGTAGGCCTACAGCAAAACAGTACAATTTTGAAATATTTTCACTATTTAAAATAACTGTTTTCTATTTGAATATATTTTAAAATGTAAATTACTCCAGTCACACGATCTTTCTGAAATCATTTTAATATTCTGATTTGCTGCTAAAAAAAAAAAAAAAAACTAAAAAAAAAAACATTTATTATTATGATGATGTTGAAGACAGCTGAGCAGAATTTTTTTCCAGGTTTCTTTGATGAATAGAAAGTTCAGAAGAACAGCATTTATCTGAAATAGAAATATTTTGAAACATTATAAATGTCTTTATCAACACTTTTGATCAATTTAAACCATCCTTGCTAAATAAAACTATTAATTTCTATAATTTATTTTCCAAAATAAATAAAACAAAATAATAATATACTGACTCCACACTTTTGAATGGTATAGTGTGTATAATGTTACAAAAGCTTTTTATTTCAGATAAATGCTGATCTTTGGATCGTTCTATTCATCAAAGAATCCTGAAAAAATTTACTCAACTGTTTTAAATAATAATAATAAAAATTAAAAAAGGTTTCTTGAGCAGCAAATCAGCATATTAGAATGATTTCTGAAGGATCATGTTACTCTGAAGACTGGAGTAATGATGCTGAAAATACAGCTGCGCATCACAGCAATCAATTACATTTTCCAATATATTCAAATAGAAAGCAGTTGTACATAGTAAAACTGTATTTTGGATGAAATAAATGCAGGCTTGGTGAGCAGAAGAGACTTATTTAAAAAAAAAAAAAAACATTATATATATATATATATATATATATATATATACATATTACATTTCTGTCCCCCTCACTTCTGAAATGATGGCTATGCCCCTGCCCCCATAGGACCATAGGACAGGTGGTACAGTCTTAGAAATCCCATATGAGAGGAGAATGAGGGAACGTGGGCGTTTCCCGCTGATATTTCAGAATACTCTGTGTTTTTGTGCTTTAACATCACAACTCACATAACGTGGAATACTCTGAGAAGAATACATGGACGCCATAGAACATTGTTTTTTATTGTTTTGCATGTAAACTGGTTAAAGAAGTTATTTCAATAAACTGATTTGTTTCACTCAAATGTTTCCAGTTGAATCTGTTCACTGAGGTTACTACTGTGGTATCAGATTAAGCTAATCTATATCTATAATAATTCTTTTGTGTTCTGCAGGTGTTTGTAATGCAGAAACAGATGAGACAATGTCAGTGATGGAAGGAGATTCTGTAATTCTACGTACTAATCTTTCTAAAATACTGAACGATGATACATTGCTCTGGGCGTTTGGGCCTAAAGAATCGGTCATATCTCAGATAACGAGAAAGAACGACTTTACCTCACTTTTTGTCACCGATGAAGTGAGTTTCGCAGATAGATTGCAGGTGGACCAACAAACTGGCTCTCTCACCATCAGAAACACCAGAAACAGACACTCGGGACAATATAAGCTAACAATCTCTAGAGAAAAGACCATATATTATATGGTCTTTTTTATAAGGATATTTCATGTGGAAGTCTTTGGTGAGTATCTCAAGAGAATCTCTTTCATTTAATGAAATGATTTCAAGTTTCATTATATCACACGGTATGATTTCATGCTGCAAGCATCTTACATGGACAGTACAAAAAAATGTTTATAAATCAGTTCTGGTCTGTTTGTTTTCCAGATGTGGTTGTTAAGACGGATGGAGTGAAGTCAGTGTCAGTGACAGAAGGGGAATCTGTCATTCTACAGAACGATGTTAAATTACAGAATGATGATCTGATAGTATGGAGGTTTGGAGATAAAGGCGTCCTCCTAGCTAAAATCGATGTAGAAACTAAAGAGCTCTCATTAAATGATGCTGATGAACGATTCAGAAACAGACTACAACTAGATCAAAATGGATCTCTGACCATCACAAATGCCAGAACTGAACACACTGGACTTTATGAAGTACAGATCAGAGGCCGCGCGAGCTCACAGCAGTTCCTTGTTTCTGTCAGTGGTGAGTTTCAAATTAAAGGACTTTGGCACAAAGTATTTGGAAATAATCAAATAAGCATGAAATATAAGCTGGCTTCTTTGTCTTACTGTTAACATGGCTACAGATACAAAAAAAGTTATTTTTAATACTTTACAGTAGGGCTAGGCAATATGATATCAGCAGCAACATAAAATAAATATTACACTGTAAAAAATTAGTTGCTGCCTTAATTTTTTTATGTTGAATCAAATTAACTTTACAAGTAATTTCAACTTACATTACATTGAAATGACTTAAAAGAGTTGAATGTTGCATAACTTAAAAAATGAAGTTGAAACATGGTTAAATTATTTTAATAAGTAAAAGTAACAAAAACATGTTGGCATAAGTAAAAAATAAAAATATAATGTATGTTGCCTTGGCAACTAACTGAAATAAGTTTAAGCTGTGTAAGTACTAAAATGTAAGAATATGTATGAATTTAGGTTTTGAAAAAAAAAAACCTTTGGAAAAAAATGTCTCAGGTTACGCATGTAACCCCATACAGGAACATGTCCCCTTCAGGAACTCGAGCTGCATCGAAAACGCTAGGGGAACGCCTTCAGCGTGACCACGCTCTGAATCTCATGTGTAATCAGACTAATGGAAGGGCGAGACGTCCCGGGCGGGGTGACATCATGACCAGGAAGCTTAAAAGCACGTGCGGCGGAACCGGCGTCAGCTTCTAGGAATGAAGCAAGTGCTCGCAGGGATGCCGGAAGTATGGCCTCAAGACACAGCGTCTCGTTCCCTTCGGGGAGCCATGGTTACATACGTAACCTAAGACGTTCCCCCTTCAGGAACTCGAGATATCCACGCCACCAGACTTGCAAATCCCTGCTTAGTGTGGAAGAGCACAGCTAGGATGAGAGAACAGAAGAGCCAGGAGTGGCTCGCAAATCTAGGTCATAGAACCTGACAAATGTGAGGGGTGTGGACCACCCTGCAGCGTTGCAGATGTCCTGCATAGGCACACCTGCTAGAAAGGCCTTAGAGGCCACTAATCTTCGAGTCAAGTGAGCCTTGACCCCCCAAGGGTGAGGGGAGATCAGAGGACTCCTAGGCAATAGAAATGGCATCTACTATCCACCGGCTGAGGGTCTGTTTAGTAGCAGGAAGACCTCTCTTAGGGGGACCATAGCAAACTAGCAGCTGGTCCGCCCCTTCTCCACAGGGCAGTTCTGTGGACGTATGTGTCCAGTGCCTGCACTGGACACATACAGTTAAGCTTCTGCTGGTCGGGCTCCCTGAAGGGAGGAGGACAGAAGGCCTGGAGTACGACAGGCCGTGGTGTAGAGGAGGGGACCTTAGGAACATAACCTGATCTAGGGTAGAGAAAAGTTTTGGCCAGACTGGGCACAAAGTCTAGGTAGGAAGGGGCCACAGAGAGGGCCTGCAGGTCCCCAACTCTTTTGAGAGAAGAAACTGCCAAAAGGAAGGAAGTCTTTATTGTGAGATGGCGATCAGATATCTCCTCAACAGGCTCGAAGAGAGGCCTACAAAGAGCTTCTAGTACCACAGCCAGGTCCCATGTAGAGACACGAGATCGTACTGGGGGCCTCAGCGCACCGCAGAGGAAACGTGTAACCAGGGGGTTCTTGCCCACTGACTGACCACCGAGAGGGGCGCGGTAGGCCGCAATGGCCGCCACGTAGACCTTCAGGGTGGAGTGGGTTAACCCTGCAGAGAAACGGGCCTGCAGGAACTCCAGTACTGTACCAACTGGGCAGTTATCTGGGTCAAGCTGGCGGTCTCCGCACCACAAAGTGAATAGCTTCCACTTCAGGGCGGACAGTTTCCTTGTAGAGGGAGCTCTGGAATGGAGGATGGTTTCAACAACCTCGGCTGAGAGACCGGAAGCTATGAGTTGTGGCCCCTCAGAGGCCACACCCACAGCTTCCACAGCTCTGGGCGGGGGTGAAAGATCATGCCCTCCGCCTGTGAGAGGAGATCCCTCCTGAAGGGAATCTCCCATGGAGAGGCATCGAGGAGAGAAATAAGGTCAAAGAACCATACTCGGCCCGGCCAGAACGGGGTTACTAGTAGCAGACGGACCCTGTCCCGCCGCACTCTCTCCGGAACTCCTGGAAGCAGAGCAATCGGGGGAAAGGTGTACAGATGAAGTCTCGGCCAAGTCTGTACCATGGCATCCAGCCCCAGTGGAGCTGGATGAGTCAGAGAGAACCAGAGGGGACAGTGCGATGTCATTGGAGTCGCAAACAGGTCCACCTGAGCCTGGCCCAACTCTCTCCAAATCTGCTTCACCACCTCGGGGTGAAGCCTCCATTCCCCGGGCCTCGGCCCCTGCCTCGACAGGATGTCTGCTCCCATATTGAGATGCCCAGGAATGTGCACTGCTCTCAGCGAGAGGAGTTTGCCCTGGGACCACACAAGGATCTGGTGCGCCAGCTTGTATAAGGGGCGCAAACACAGACCTCCCTGGTGGTTGATATACAAGTTGTCGGTGTGCACCAACACATGACGAGCTCTTAGGTCTGGGAGAAAGTATTTCAGAGCACGAAACACGGCCAGCATCTCCAGGCAGTTGATGTGCCACGTGAGATTGCGACCGCTCCACAAATCGTGGGCTGGGTGGCTAATCATGACCACTCCCCAACTGGTGAGGGACACGTCCGTCGCTAGCGTTACGCGGCGACAAGGAGCTCCCAACACCGGGCCCTGAGACAAGAACCAAGGTTTCCTCCACATGTCTAAGGCATGTAGGCATCGCTGCGTGACCTTGATCATGCGAAGCGGATTTCCCCTAGGGGAGAACCCCTTGGTCTTGAGCCACCACTGTAGGGGTCTCATGTACAGCAGGCCAAAAGGTATCACGTTGGACGCAGCTGCCATCAGACTCAGCAGTCTCTGAAACTGCTTGACAGTGGGTGACCGGCCTTTTCTGACTCTCGCGACTGCAGTGACGATTGACTCGATCCGAGCAGGGGACATACGTGCCTGCATCGTGGTCGAATCCCACACCACGCCCAGATAAGTGGTCCTCTGTAATGGAGAAAGCGCACTTTTCTTGGTGTTTAGTCTTAACCCCAGCTCTTTCATATGAGCGAGAACGACATCTTGATGCCGAACCGCTATCTGCTCTGATTGAGCCAAAATCAAACAATTGTCGATGTAACTTAGTATGCGGATGCTCTAGAGTCGTAGAGGAGCCAGAGCAGCATCCACGCACTTCGTGAAAGTACGGGGTGAGAGTGCTAGGCCGAAGGGAAGAACCTGATATTGGTAAGCTTTGCCCCTGAAAGCAAACCTCAGGAACTTTCTGTGAGTGGGAAGGATGGAGATGTGGAAATATGCATCTTTTAGATCTATCGTGACAAACCAGTCCTCAGACCTGCATGATAGTGAGCGTCCTGAACTTCAGTCTCATGACTGAGCAGTTCAATA
This sequence comes from Tor tambroides, assembly GCA_021397915.2. Classification (NCBI taxonomy): domain Eukaryota; kingdom Metazoa; phylum Chordata; class Actinopteri; order Cypriniformes; family Cyprinidae; genus Tor; species Tor tambroides. The sequence continues at coordinate 14,195 of JAFVLL020041874.1, forward strand.
GACGCAGATCTAAAATGGGACGCAACCCCCCATCCTTCTTTGGAACGATGAAGTACCGGCTGTAGAACCCGGACTCTCTGTCGAGAGGAGGGACCACCTCGATGGCCTCCTTCCTCAAGAGAGTGTTTACTTCTTGTTCCAATACCAGAGCCTGCTCGGGGCCCACCAGTGTGGGAAAGACCCCGCTGAAAGGTGGCGGCGGAGCGCCGAACTGAATGCGATAGCCTTTTTCTACAGTTTGCAGGACCCACTGAGACACATTTGGCAGTAGTTTCCACGCTGCTAAATAGTCTACTAAGGGAACCAGTCTCTCGAGACTGGCCTCTGGTGTACTTAGAGCTGCTAGCTCGGTGCCCTGAAGCGGAGGACCGGCAGGAGACGACCAAACTAGCTGCTTTAGAGCCCCCCGAAGGGGAGGCGAGCCTCTCAGCTCCGCTACATTTCCGAGCAGAAGAAACTGAGAGCAATG